>CP135541.1:3956979-4004110 GCA_032402905.1 Khaya senegalensis
TTTTTTTTTAATTTATTTTTTATAAAAATAAATAAAATAATTCAAATTATTTTTTTTTCTTTTCTTTTCCTAAAATTAAACACACTCTAAGAGAAAAATATCTCTACTCTAAAAATAATAAAATCCTAGAGAATGGCATTGTCTAATTTTAAGACATTGCAATTCTTTTATATTCTTGATGTGTGCTTGAGCGCGTTTCAGGCTAGTGAATGGCGCGTTCTCCAAGAGATACGTTGGCTCAAGTACCACTTAGGTTTAAGGTTGGCACAAAAGTTCTAGGCAAAGTTGGCTCAAGCACTACTTAGGCATGTGAATGGCACTAGCATTTTGGTCATTGTTGGCTTAAGCCCAAGTTCGGCTCACAAATGGCTCCATGTCCAGAAATTGACTTTTCATCCAGCTAGAGCACAACTTAGACTTTTGAAAGACCACATATCTCTGTTTACTTGTAAATCTGTATATATATAAATGTAAAAGGCATTGTAATATTCATTCGTTCTTTAATACAAAATTTACACAACAGCAAGTATTTTTGACAGCTAAAAAGAGCTCCCAAAACCTTTAAATGTCAACTGTTATTATACGTATGCATATATGTTGAAAAGTGAAACCAAAAAACCTAATTAATTTTCATTTTCTACTCTCCAATCTCTAAGCAGCTGCACCTCCATCTTCCACGCCAATACCCAACTACTCATTACTCGTCATTCTTCACTTATTGTGTTTTTGTAAGTTTGTCAAATTTTTTGTGTTTTCATTCAATTATAGAACTAGTAATCTTATCCATTTTAGTATAATGTATACAGCTTGCAATATAATTGGCTTTATATATTCCCACTTAAGCATTTATATTTACATGTAACTTTTTTGCAAAATAAATAAAAAGATGTAATATATATAATAATTATTCAATCCTCTGCATATAGATTTGTATGAAATGTTATTAGATATATAGTCATTCTCCTATCTTATGAAAATGATCAGATAATAATTATGATTAAACTTCATGTTCTTTCTTTAATCGCATGCTCAAGGAAATTAGGTTCAGGCTTAACAACTAGTCTCTTAAAAGTTATAATAAAATGCCAGTTAATTAAGTACAATAAGAAATAATTTATTAGATCTTGTAAATTTGATTTAGGGGACTAAGAAATAATATGTTACTAAATATCATTCTTCTGAATTGAGAAGTTAATGTAAGTGTCATATAAGTAAGGCATGAGTTATAGGAGAAGTGTTTGGTTTGAAATTGAGAAGTTAATACCAATGTCATTTATTAATCTTTATTATTTTATTAGAGTTTTTTTTTTTTTTTTAACAAAATAAGTTAAGACTGATGAAAAAAATCATTTTTGCCTGAAAATGTTTTAACAGGTGAACAATGGAATGATCATTTTTGCATAAGAATTAAACTATGAATGCTAGATTGATGGAAAAACCAAATAGGTTAAATAATTAATGGGAAAAGTTAAATGATCATCTTGTCAATTTTGTATGGAAAAATTCAATAGATTGGTTAGAAAAACTACTTCTAGCTTGAAAAATTCAAAAGATAAATGATTTTATGTTTTTGCATTCAAATTCATATTATTAAATTTTTGTATTTTCTAATTACCTTTAGTTTTATATAATTGCATCACCAATTTAAGTTATTCTAATATTTTTAATATTCTTTTTTTTTTTTTGTTGGTTGATGTAACAAATAAAAGTGTAAAATTGCAGGAATTCACTGAAAATATAATCACTTAATCTATTTATATTGGTTTATCCGAAAAAAGTATTACTTTGATTAACATAGACAAGTTTGATAAATTATAATTTTTAAATTTATTTAATTTTATGTTTTAACATAGTTATTATTTTTAAATTGTTTTGCAAGCTTTTAGATATTGGTTACCTTTCTTCTCAATGTCTTTTTTGAAAAGATGAAAAATTGAACTAGATTTGAAAGTAAACTATTGTATTTAGTCATTTAGATGAATTTTTTTTTTATATTTCTTTAAATTATTAGTGGAATTCTTGATATATTTTAAATTTTAATGTAAAGTTTGATATATGCTGTCATCTTGTGTTTTGTTGATGTGTATTATACATTAATTAGTGAATAATTTTGAAATTTTTAACATACTAACATTAATTATTTAATGAGTATTGTAATTGGTTAAATAGATTAAATGAGGTGATATATGTGTTAATTGGTTAAATGGGTTAAATGATTAAATAGATTTATTAGATTAATTGGGTTAAATAGGTCATGCTATGGCAATAACACGATTGTTCAATTAATTTGTTCAATTAATAAATGAGTTAGTGAATTGTACTGTATTAATAATATAATTATTTGATTAATAAAAAAGTAATTTTATTGTGTCGTATCATGTTTGTATTTAATAATTTTAACATAAATAATAGATAGCTCGTATTTATATTAATATAAAATTTTATTTTATATTACTTAATATAACATGAACACAATTTATTTGTTCAAATTGTCATCCCTAACTAACAATGTTAGTGTACCTTATCGATTAATAAATCGCATTTGTTGTTGCCAAGTTTGTTGTCTTATTTATTGTTATATTTGCATGAATCAATAGTTTAAAATTAATAAATAAAATTATGCTATTATATAAAATTTTATCTGTAAAATAACGACTTTATGCAAGCTTTAATAGCAATAAAAGAATATTATGCAAACTTTATCATGAATAGTGCAAACCTTTTCAAAGTGTTAAAATGACTATATAATTGCCAGCCAAGTAATGCATGATAATGCAACAGGCTCCAACAAATTTTACGTTAAATTTAAAATTTGGATTTTTTAAATTAATTTTTAAAAATAAGTCTACCAATAAAAGTAGCCAATGTTTACTTCGGTTTAATTTTCATAAAAATCTAACATGACTTAAGATTTTCAATTTTTTGAAAATTAAAAATGAAAAAAAATCAAATTTAAAATTAGAAATAGAATCAAATTGGTCTGGTTGGGATCATTTTTTTTTGGTTTTGAATTTTAGGCCCTCTTGTGGGCCTTTTTTTTTTTTAAAAAAAAAAAATCTGGTCATTTTTGAACTTTTTTAGTTTATTTTTATCACTATAATGCACGCATGTTGGCATGGGCGTTATCTTGTTAGTAACAAAGGGCATTTGGGTAACTTTCTATGATTTCTAAGATAGTAATGTAACGGAAATTAGTCAAAGGCTTTTTATGTTACATCTGACTTTTTGAAGCATATTATTACACATTTTCGACTTTCAGTTATTTTTACCAAACCTTTCTTCCACGAAATTACACAGCCCAAAACCCAAAACCCTAGTGGACTAACTGAAAATTAGAATGGGAAAGAAGAAGAACCAGTCACCATCGTCATCAGAGCTCCTGCAAACCCTAGGAGACTTCACCAGCAAAGAAAACTGGGACAATTTCTTCACCATCCGCGGTAGCGGCGACTCCTTCGAGTGGTACGCTGAGTGGCCTCAGCTACGCGACCCACTTCTTTCTCTTCTCGGAGCTCCATCGCCACCTCCGCAGATTTTGGTTCCCGGTTGCGGAAATTCCAGACTCTCTGAGCACCTATACGACGCCGGATTTCATGGAATCACCAATGT
Organism: Khaya senegalensis; assembly: GCA_032402905.1. Lineage (NCBI taxonomy): Eukaryota > Viridiplantae > Streptophyta > Magnoliopsida > Sapindales > Meliaceae > Khaya > Khaya senegalensis. The sequence continues at coordinate 3,960,589 of CP135541.1, forward strand.
CGATTTCTCCAAAGTTGTTATTTCAGACATGTTACGCCGCAATGTGCGGGACCGGCCTGACATGCGGTGGCGTGTCATGGACATTACTAGCATGCAGGTGATTTATTACATCACCGTGATTTTGTTTTCATTTTTGCTCTTTCTTTTCTGTAATATTACTTTCCAACATTTCTATCTCATTTTTATATGAGGAATGAATTTCAAGATAATTTATGACATTATTCCAGTAAAATTTAGGATGAATGGAATTACTTTGTGTTGTCTTAAATCCTAATTTTGCTAACTTGCATTGTTAGTTGAGGTTATGTTGTTATTCTTGCAAAACTAAAAGGAGAAATTAAATTATGTATTTGTAGCAATGGATAGTGTACCCTGACAACAAAAAATAGGAGAAAGCTTGTGGTTGATACTAGTATTTGGGAGAAATAGAAAAATATTTTGAAGTGATATAGTTACGGTGGAAATTTGTTTCAAATGGTTATGAGTGTTGTGTCTAAATTTTGTAGCTTTTGATGAAAATATACAACAGTATCTTTTTGATAGCAAAAAAGCACATGAAGCGCTTAATTTAGAAGTCTACACGTAGATGATTTTCTTGAAAGCATTTTCTGGGAAGAAAAGCACTAGAACTGTTTTTTTGTAAAAAATTCTTATAGTGGATCAAGGAACGATTTTGTTAATGTCAAAAGGGCTTTTGATTGGTGGAAAATATTTTTATGTCTATTTTGCTATGCTTGGTTTGGATAAAGTATGGTTTGGATTGTTTCTGGAAGAGTACTTAGTAAGTGCTCTTTCAAAGTAAAATGAACATGTTGAAAGCTTTTCAGAGAATCACTTAATAGGTCTGTTACAAAAAGTGAATTTATTTGCAAGTACTTAAAAGAAAAATCCTATACCTTCATAAGCAATTACCTCAAATGGTCTTGAACTGCTACAATTCAAAGTGCTCTTACCCAAAAATGCCTTTTACGACAAATGCTAGGTTTTTGAGGCTATTTAGGTAAATGTAGGATGATAATTTTGACCTCGATAGATTCATTTAATGACGAGTGATCTTTTGAGATGATTTTTCCAATCTTAGGATTAGTTTGTTTCCCCTCGTTTGCAGTTGTTGGTAATATGGTTTTAAATTTTATGTGTAGATATGAAATTGAATGGATTAAGCTAAGTAAGAAGCGTAAATTGCTGGGATAATGCGGAACTTGGGCAGTGCTTTTACAGCATATTTACTGGAAATTTTCTGGACTTATCTACAAAGACTTGTTTGGATTACTATTAGATTGAATGCATACCAAAAATAGTTTACAGTTGTTTTATTGTATCTTTAGTCTTTATCCTTGCTCTGGTGCATAATTAATTGAAGAGTAATGATATGAGAGACAGACACTAATAGCTCAATGTATCAATATATAACAAGTAAGAAATGAGAACGTAAAGCAAACAAATTATGATCCTATTGGACATGTAGCATTGAACTTTCCCTGAGTACTTCTATAGAGTTTAGTTTTTTTCCTGTCAAATCGGTTATGGATATTTTTTTTTTAATTTTGTTGCTTCTCTTTGTTATTTTAAGAAGCTAGATTTTCTCCTTTGATTACACTACTTTTGATTCTAGGAGGCCACCTACATGTTTAATCTGGTTTGTTCACAAGCTTTGATAAGAACTAAGCTTAACTGTTTACGTTGGAACTGTTCAAATTTGAAAACACAGAGCATAAGATGATTTGTGAATATACTTTTGAATTTCTTGTGGTGTTGGTGTTAAGTCTAAGGCTCTGTCAACACTACCTCAGCTTAGTGGATATGCATGAATTTAAATTATTGTCAATTTGTCATCTATTTGCTTTGTGTAAAACTTACTATGTGACAAGTTTTCTCTCCCCCCTTCTCTAGGTAGATCCTCCTGCCCTTGCTTGATAATGTGTTCCTTTGCCACCTAAAAGCATTATTAACATCTTGTTATTTATGAGAATTTAATAATCAATGAGTACTGCTGATGCAAGGTAAATGATCTCTCTCTTTCTCTGCTTTTTTTGCCCTCTTCTCTTTTATCTCAGCCTCCTTTTGGTCACAATTTGTCTTTTGGAATCATTAGCTTGTTGGTTCTTGCAATTTGATTTCGATAAGTTGTGTATCTTAACTAATGATACTTTGTGTGATTGAGCCTCAACTTTTTTGACAATATGATTGTTAGTTTGCTTTTCTTTCTCTGATTTTTGAATCTTTTACCAGTTCATGGATGAGACTTTCGATGTTGTTGTTGATAAAGGTGGACTGGATGCTTTGATGGAGCCAAAGCTTGGCCCTAAGCTGGGGAATCAATATTTGTCAGAGGTGGACTTTGATTTAAGCTTATTGTTATTATCTTTTATGATTGGTTTCAATAGCCAATGAAAATTGCAATTTTTTGTTGGATTCACACAAGTGGAATTGCATAATTAGGTGAGAAGGGTTCTGAAACCTAGAGGGAAGTTTATTTGTCTAACGCTGGCAGAGTCTCATGTTCTAGGTACTGTTGTCTTAAATTTATTTCCATAACTTAAGTGAACATACATTATTTTTCCCATTATTGCTTGCTTGTTCTTCTAAGTTTTTCGTGAAGAATATTAATAACTCTATTTGTTTACAATGAACTTCAGATGTGTGGACATAAATGCAATTTTGTTGTGACTAGTATTTATATACAAAAGCTTTGATAACTTGTTTGTGCCTGTTTGAGATGGATATTGAATCTCTGTCTCTTGCTTCCAGGTTTGCTTTTCTCCAAGTTCCGGTTTGGGTGGAATATGAGTGTTCATGCCATCCCTCAAAAATCTTCTAGTGAGCCTAGTCTTCAAACTTTTATGGTTATCGTTGAGAAAGAAATTTCCTCTGTACTGCACCAAGTAACTTCATCATTTGGTCATTCCTCTCTTGATTGTGACAAAAATCAGGTTCCATGTCTCTATTGATGGATGATCTGATGTAGTACTCTGTAATGATGAATGAAATACATGCAGGACATTTTTGTTAACCTTTTGAACCACCTGGCTGTAGATAGTGGATATCCTTATTTTAATTCCCCTTAATGCAATCTCTGTTGTTTGGAACTGAAATTGATTGAAGTTTTTGATGTATCGTTGCGTTTTCAGGCTCTTGGTTTTTTTGGAGCCCTTGAAAAAGAGAATCAAATTCGTAGAGAATACTCCAATGGCTCTGATATATTGTACTCTCTTGAAGATCTACGTCTAGGGGCTAAAGGGGACCTGACAAAGCTTAACCAAGGTCGTCGGTTTGAGCTTATTTTGGGTGGAGAAGGGGGCTCCTGCTTTAGTTACAGGGCTGTACTTCTTGATGCGCGAGAAGACTCTGGCTCGTTCGTATATAATTACGGGGTTTTTATTGTACCAAAGGTGTGTCTTTGTATACTTCTTTGGTTTGCATGTACTTCATGGGACAAACAGATTTGCACATGAAACAATGTTGCAAGAACCAAATTGAATTTGAACTCTGATATCCAATTAACTGGAATTTACAGCTATTTTCGTTTAATTTAGTAAAATGCGTTAATATTTACTAATACTGTAAAATTCTATGATAGAATTTTGACTTAGGTTTCTAGTTTTGCTGATTCTGGGAGATGCAAAACATTGAATCTTTTATGAAAGAAGAATCACTTGAATAAAAAGAAAGAAAAAAGGGGGATGGGGGGGATGGCTGGTGTTTGGTTCGATGTAGGTGTTCTAATCTTACAGAAAAAAATGTACAAAAAAAGGTAGGTCTATTCTTGTGTCGGACCAATACCTTCCTAGTGGCAGTTGTTGTGGATCATTGCTGTGATGCTATCAAATATGAGAAATGAAAAAATGCATAAATTTAGTGGTTCTGTAAGAACCAAGTATTATGTCTTTTTTAGTACAAAAGAAAAGCTACAGGGAGAAAATAGAAAAAGTTGATATGTTGCAGTGTCTAGATGGGTTTAATTGCATCCTGGGATTTGGCTCAAATGGTAAACAGGTGCTTTGGGATTGGTGTAGATTTTAGGTTCTGACCATGTTAAAAGGAATAGGTTTCCAGATTACACAAGGATTTTTGACTCATTAAGTTGAACCTTTTTTTAGCTTCCAATTTTTTATTTTTTATTTTTTATGTTACCACACATTCCAATTCCATCCTCACCAACTTACAAACATAAATTGAATAAGTTCTCCAGCTAAAGTTGGTGTGAGGGGGAATTGATGACTTCCTGCTTCCATGACACTTGAATTGGCATACAATAATAAAACATTACGTAAAGAGTTCTGTTAAAATTTGTCTTAAATGTGTCGTAACTATGAAGTTTATTAATTTTAACTTTTATCTTTTAAATCAATTAAACTTTTAAAAGTTTATCTCGGTCTGATTGGAAAAGGGAAAACTGTGCTGCCTCTGCTACTCCTGCACCCTATCCCCCTTATTAGTAGGTAAAAAGAAATCAATATGATTGTTCTCCATGTTAATTATCATTCTCTTCACTTTTTGATTTATTTGTTTGGGCACAAACAAAACCAAAATCAAATTGTGTTACTGCTTATCAGTAGTGTTGTCACACTTCTCATTTATTTATTGATGTTTTTGTTCCTCAACTTTTTTTGTGTATCCAATTTGGGTCATTGGATTTCTTCCTGTTGAAATGCATAACGGAATGTTAGATTTCAGACTCGGGCTCATGAATGGCTCTTCTCTTCAGAAGAAGGACAATGGCTGGTGGTTGAAAGCTCAAAGGCCGCACGCCTGATTATGGTACTTCTATACGGGACAATTACATAATCTTGGATTTTTAAATTTTTTAAATTGCAATGTCTGAAAGTAACTTTTATTTGTTAAATGAAGGTTTTATTAGACATGAGCCATGCCAGTGCCAGCATGGATGATATCCAAGTAATGCTTTTCTTCAGTTTTTACCAATGAGATATTTCCCTGTTACATGCCATCTACTCGTAATAATCATTTACCAAAGTTAATGATTAATGTTTGCTGATCTTCCAGAAGGACCTTTCTCCCCTGGTGAAACAGTTGGCACCTGGTACAGACGACCATGAAGCTCAAATACCGTATGTTACTATTAGCATTTAATCTTTTTTTTAAATTTGCAATGATACAATCTCCACCTGGTTGTATGAGTTGTAACTGTTCATGTAAGAGCCAAAAAAGCTTGGTGGTATTTGATGCACATTAATGTTGTAGTTCCAGTTTTGTTTCACTGGTGATCTGCATAAGGCAGGAAGAAAATACTATTTTACTTCTTTTATGTGTTTCATGGGTCCCTGACATATTCTTGGATTCTGTGCTCATTATATTAGAAATCACAAGGAAGGAAATTATCCCTCACCTTATACGAAGCACAATTTGTACAACTAAAGCTTGTTGTCTCGTTAAGTACTCTTTGGAAAAATTTTCAATTTGATGAAGGCTGTGAATTTGAAGATTCTTTGCTCATGATACTGTATGCTTATGCAGATTATGTGTCGCACTTCCATTATTTTTGTGTTGGTGTTTTGGATAAAGTAGTTAATACGTTACATTCAGACACACAGCTGTGTGAACCTGATGAGGTGAAATGCACGTAATTATTTGTTGCATTATCTAATGCAAGAATCATTCCTTGTTGCATGGTATTTTGATACTTGAAGTGTATGGATGGGGCGCAATTATCATGATACAAAAGTTTTTAAGTAATAATTTGTTCTTTCTGTATGGCATTCTTGGTTCTTTGTGAATTGCAGCTTCAGGCATACATGGTTTAATGTGCACATTGCACCTGCAGGTTCATGATGGCCAGTGATGGGATTGCGCAGCGCAATATTGTTCACCAGGTCAAAACTCTCATAAACTATTTCTTTCTCAGTGCTTTATGATAATGTTAGCACCATCTCTTGTTTTCTGCCATGCTTACATGACATAAGGAATATAGTTTGTTAAGTTGGACTGGTTTAAATTTATTCATTTGAAATGTGTTATAATCTGACTTAATTTTAAGTTTCTGCAAGCTGATCTGGTTATTTTGCATTTTATCATGTTAAAAAGTGCTTACTGACCTGCTAACTGCCAATTAGTTTTGAAGTCAAGGATGTCGTAGGTTCTCTGGCAAACTTTTGCAGTTGTAACCCCTGGCTCTGTTAACATATCTATTGGAAGGAGCACTGCTTTGTTGCCTTCTTTTTATGCTTTTGTTTTTAATTGTCTAAAACTTTAGCTGGCAATATAGCCTTTTGGTCTGAAGTTTGATTTTAGTTGTTCAGCAATCATTGTCATTTTATTGTCTTACTGCTAATTAATATGTCAGATGGGTCTGATATTGTCCAGATTTACCATAAGAGGCTTTCTTTATGATAATGAAGTGCCCAATGAACATGAAGAAGTGCCAAAAGCTTCTGTGATAAGAACTAAGAGAGTTACAGGGTGTGCATGGTTGATTAGATGGCAATTGCAAATAGAGTTTTCCTTGGATGCTGAAATGCTTTCAAGTTCCATAATCTTGGGTTAGCCTTGTTTGCAAATCTCATGTGAGACAAAACAATGCCCCCCAAGGTACTGCCTAGGAACTTGTAGACCTTTTTGACCATAGCATAGGCAGTTGACCTCGTGGTGCTAGCTTATTCACTGTTTGGAAACAAGCATTGGACCTAAGATGGCGTAGTTCTTGTTTCTGGCCTTCTCTGGTTCATATTAGCATAGCTGCACTTTAATCTCCTGCTTGGTTTCCTCTGTTGATACTATATTTGTAAGCCTAGTGTCTGTTCTTTAGTATTATTATTATTGTTTTTTTAGATGTTATTGCCTTTTAAGTTTATTATTCAACTGCTCTTGAAATTTACTATTGATTTTCCATGACTTCTGATATGGTTGCTTTTTGCTATAATGGCTCTGTTTTTAGCATTGGATTTTTACCTTACTATTTAAATGATTGTCTGGATCTTTACAACATTAGTGAAATGTCAAAAGTGTTCTCCCTGTCTACTTCTGTAGGTCACATCTTCCTTAACAGGACCAATAATTGTTGAAGATGTAGTTTATGAAAATGTTGATCCTGAGGTCAGACGCCTTTGGCCCTCTGAAGATCTGAAATTCCGTCGCCTTGTTTTCCAAAGAACTCAAGGCCTAGTACAATCTGAAGCTCTGCTGATAAAGGATGAATCTTCTCATAGAACTGTTGGTGAAACAGATAGGAAGAAAGCTAGCTCATCTTCCAAATCCAAACGAAAAGGAAACCAAAGGCAAAATGACGGTGATAGTTCAGTCTTTGATGCTTTCAATAGATATTGAGATTAATTTTGCTTGCCCCTGAAATCACTTTATGTCTGCTTTACTCGTGGAAGCGATTTTTAAGACAGTTGTCTTTAACCTGTGAAATAATTGAACTTAAACCTTGCATGAATCAAGCTGCCTTTGGCCCTTTCCTTAAGGATGGATCCTAAGGATCTTGTGCTGACATTGGTCAGTTGATGCCAGGCAGCTGTGTCAATTGGGCTGGGAGGGTAGGGGTACTTCATGCCATTCTTCTGAGGCACAAACTTTTGGCATTAAAGCAGATGGTTGATTAATTAAATTTTGAAGATCATTAAAATGGGAACAAAGTTAAAAATACCTTTGTAATACTCGCATAACCACAAATTTGTGGTTTACTTTGGTATTACTATAAATAATAAAATCTGAAAATAAGGAAAATCCTGAAACTTGGCATTACATGACATGAGACGAATAGTACCAATCCATAGGTCATGTTAATCTGGCCTACTTAAAATTGAGTGTGATCTAAAGCACAGTACAAGCACAGATAGAGTTGTAAGTTGTTTTTTGTTCCCAATTGATACATCTCATGGTGAGTTGGAATAGCCATCTACATAGGTTGATCTTGATTACTGTCAAGCAATAGCACTGGCCACTGTTTAAACCCATGATTTATAGTCAAAGTTGTATAAAAATCAAATTCCAAATGTTGGGAGGAAAACATATTGTAATTCTAAATAAAAAATGTTGTCTGTCTACTGTCTGACACTGTACTCCCTGTTTATGCTTCATCATATCCACTGCAATTTAGATATCTAATTGGTGCATTTAACAATTGAATTAAAAGGCACCTGGCTGTTACTGGTTGGCTTTTTCTGTTTTGATTTTTGTCCCTTGATGTTATAGATTCTGGAAACCAACTGAAAGTCTATCATGGTTACTTGGCTAGTTCTTATCATATGGGGATCATTTCCGGGTTTACCCTTATTTCGTCCTATTTGGAGAGTGTGGCATCAGCTGGAACAACTGTAAGGAGTTTATTCCCGTAACTTTAGATTACTCTTTTATTCTCAACAATTGATCTATTTTTCGTAGCTTGGCTTTGTGTTTGATTTGGTGGCAGAAAACCTGTATTTATGATTTTTGCTTTATCAAATTAAATTTGGGCAATTAACTAGTGGTATGCATAAGTGGAAAAAAAAATGAGCATCTCTTGGTTCTTTTTTGTGCTTGTGTGAGTGGGAGATGCACCCGATTGAACTACCTATCTTTCGAGCTCAAAAATTGAACCCTATTTATTTTTCCTGCATACGCAATCTTTGTCTATTTTCTTGACATTAAATGATTTATTTGTGAGGTTTTCATGCCATTGCTTTCTCTCATGCTGCTTAAATTATACAATATTTTTTTCAGGTTAAAGCAGTTGTAATTGGTCTTGGAGCTGGTTTACTTCCTATGTTTCTCCATGGTTGCATGCCCTTTTTGGAACTTGAGGTAAAGTTTCCAAACCAACATCACCCCAAACTAAAAGAGGGAAAAACAAAAAGAACGAAAAGGAAAAGAAACTTGGAAAGAGTGATAGAAAATTAGTAAGGCCTCCCGTCCGTCTTCAAGCTTGATTTCACATAATGGAATGATTTGATGTATTAATGTATCGACAGGTGGTGGAGTTGGACCCCATGATGCATACTTTTGCGAGGGACTACTTTTCTTTTACTCCAGATAAAAATTTGAAAGTAAGTTACAAAAATCTTAATCCCTTGTTTACTTATTTTATATTATTAGTTATACAATTTCAAATGTCAAAATTATTACACAATTGGCTTGGCTATAATTTCTTCTTGGGATAATTAATGGATTCTTCTCTTGAGATTTGTTAAAATAACAAGTAAATAGAGTTACATGTAAAAATCAAAGATGCTTCCCCTGAACATAATAAAATTTATTTAAAAATACAAAATTACCCTTGGTTGCTTAAGAATATTAATGTAGTTTTTTTATTATTTTTCTTTTCTTTCCTTTTGTTTTTATTTTTTAATATAAATTAACTTATTGAAAAGTTGAATATATAAAAATTATTAATGAAAATATTTATACTAATAAACAATTTTCAAGTGTAAATTTTATTTTTAACAAAATATTTTGTTTATGAAAAAATAAAAAATTTGTTAATTATTTATTTTTATCTTGAATTTTTTTAAATATGCACATTTTTATTTTTTATTCTCAAAAATATTTTTCTAATAAATTATTAAAAATATTTTTTGATATGAAAATAAAAAATTAGCAATTTTTTTTTTGTTTTTATGAATAAAATATTTTATTAAAAATAAAATTTATATTTTAAAATTATTTATTAGTATAAATATTATTAATAATTTTTATACATTCAACTTTTTAATAAGTTAATTTTATATTAAGAAATAAAAACAAAAAAAAAATTAATAAACATACTACATTAATATTTTTAAGCAATTAAGAGTAATTTTGTATTTTTAAATAAATTTTGTTATGTTCGTAGTAAGTATCGGTGATTTTTACGCATAACTTTATCTATCTATTATTTTAGCAAACCTCAAGGGAGGTATTTGTTAATTACCCTTTCTTCTAGTAAGTAATTGTGAACTTTTTTATAAATTAGCAGCAAAGTAAGATGATGAAGAAAAATAGTTTCGGCTTGTTTAGAAAACTGCAGTTTCAAATGTCTTTTTTATAGTCGTAATTGATGCTTTCTCTATTTCCAAGTTATAAGAGCTTGTGTAACTCCAAAAATGAAAGAAAAAGTATTTCTGTTACACTTGTTTAACAATGCATGTGGAGAAAACCCTAGGGGTTGCACTGAGTGGTAAAAGTCCCTTACAACCAAAATGTCAAAGGTTCAAATTCACTTGGGCCACCTACATGGGATATTTATATCTTCCAAGTTTCCAGGCTACCAAGGTTGTTGGGTCTGGCAGTGTTCCGAGTTTAGTACTTTGGTGAAAATAGAAAGGTCGAGGGATTTTTGCATATATAATAATAGTAATAATAATAAAAGAATGCACGAGGAGAAACTTTTGATAAGCCCTTTGTTGTAGTCGAATTAGTTGAATTTGGTAGCTCACATCATTGTCCGCGCTGTAGTGCATCTGCACTCAATATCTTTCCTTACCATTTTGATGCTTCTTTGTGTTTAAGGTACATATTGCTGATGGGATTCAGTTTGTTGGAGAGATAAAAAAGGCTTTAGCGACTGATGAAGTGGCTGTTCATGGAAATGACAGAGCTAACAGAAGACCTCCTTCCAGTGGAAGTTGCACTGCATCTAATGCAGAAAGTGAAGGTCTTCCTGTAATCGATGTTCTTGTTATTGATGTGGACTCTTCTGATTCAAGGTGAATTTAAATATTAAATTTTACTGCAATTTGTTCACTGTTTAGAGTAATGAGATCATGTTATTAGGCCCTTTTATTTATTTATTCTCATTGTTGTGTATATAGCTCTGGAATGACCTGCCCTGCTGCGGATTTTGTGGAAGAGTCATTTCTCCGTACTGTGAAAGATACCCTTTCTGAGCAAGGTCTCTTTATAGTTAATTTGGTGTCAAGGTCCCAGGCCATTAAAGACATGGTTATATCAAGGATGAAAACGGTGAGAATGGAGGATTTTTTTCTGCTTTTCTGTGTGTATCACCAAAATATGTCTTTGTATTTCTTGTTCTCTAGGTATGTTTCAAAGGATAGGCTGATTGCAGTTTGTCTCCTTATTTTTCTTTAAGGTTCCACAACTTGGGACAGTAGATGTGGCCCTAGGTTGACCAAGATGGCAATAGGGAATTTTGTGGTTAAGCTGTGGCTAGCTAAATCAAGAGAAATTTTGCTTAAACAAAATTTAAAAAATAAATAGTAGAGTTATTCTGTTAGGTGGGCTGGGTCGCATACTAAAGGCCAATACGTCAGTTCAGTTAATTTAATTTCATTTAATAGTCTTTTGATGAATTTATCAGATTTCTTGCTAATGATGGTATATACTTTATGACTATTTAATGCTTAATAATGTTTATTCTAATTGGCCAGCTGTAATATTCATCTTCAGGTTTTTAGCCATCTGTTTTGCCTTCAACTTGAAGAAGATGTAAATTTAGTGCTTTTTGGTATGTGTTCGGAGTGTTTTATCAAGGAAGATTGCTTCCCTCAAGCTGCCATTCAGCTCGAGAAATTGTTAAAATTTCAACGCCCAGAGGTTAGCCAAAGCGTTGTGGATACTGCAAAGAAGATCAGATGCTTGAAGTGAATGACTGCCAAGTATTGCACCAACCTGAATTATATTTCTCAAGTCTGCAAGGCTATATCATCTCCGTCCGAGTAAGCTTTCTTGGGTCCAGTGATAAATCAGATACATCCAAACCAGAATATTTGCCCCTACAAACCGACTATTTTGTGAGAAAAAGTTTCTAAAGCAACCACTAAAGCGTAGTGAATCACTGCAGCAATGACAATCATAGTGTGAAGCGGATGCAGTCCTTGTATGCATACAACCAAAATGTTATTTAGCATGCAACGAACAACTTGCATCTTTATCTTGTGCATTATTTGCCTGATTGTTGATGTTTATGCGCAAAACCATACTTTATGAGTTTAGGTTTGGCCAGTTGCACAATGACGTTGTTACTGAAGAGTCTGATATTTGATTCCCTGCTAATGGTGAGTAGCAGGTCGACTTTTACATGTGCAACAGTCCAATTTCCATGGTGAATTAGGGCAAAAGAACTATGCTAATGCTACCGAAGCTATGTATAGTGAAATATTTGTATCGTGGAATTTAGTGTTAGTTGTTGACAGAGTGAATCAATCATACACAAGACCATGTGCCAAATCGTAAGTCTTCTAAATTTTAATCGAAATTGACCACCGCGTACGACCAGCCAACGTAAAATTGGAGAATCTCCCGGGTGAATAAGTGGGAGTAGAAAACAACTGTAGTCAGTGCAAATGCTAACTTTGTGTTTGTGGAAAACCTTGAATGCTTAAAATTGATGTTATTATTCTCTCCTGAAATTTTTTTTGTTCATATCATAAATTAAAGTAAGCTTATATCAGCCGCATAATTGTTCCAAACTTAACAACTCTTAATAACGATCTCAAATTTAATTATCTCACTGTAGAAAGGCGCAGTTACAGTCCTAAGGCAGGCATTGTAATATGGCTGTCCTTCAACCAAAAAAAAAAAAAATTGTTCACAATATTCAAAGAAGTTTTCTTTTTATATTTTATATGCTCACTTTGATAGCTTCCTCACAGATATATATTGCCCAAAAAAATTATAAGATTTTGTCGACAACAATATGATTAGTTCGGTAATTAACAAAAGATCATGTTGAAAATATGGATTTGGACACTTGCTATATTGTCTGTATGTTATATTTTATTATATCTCTAGTGATTATTTGGAGGGGAATTTTTCAAATGACAAGAAAGATTGAAATGAGTTGTTTTATGGGGATAGACGCAAATATTTCATGATCTTGAAATAAATTTCATAAATATTTTCCTTAAACGCATTGATTTAGATTTACAACCGTGAATGTTCTTTAATTCAAAGATTTTATTATTGAAAAATGAACAACTCTTTCAATTAACAGGTGAAAGAGCATGATTTGTATTTTCGAGTAAGACAAGGTTCTCTCAATTACATATTATTTTATTATTATTTTTTAATTTTTTTTTTTTTAAAAAAAAAAACCCTTTTCCGCTTACCAGGAATAAGTCAAGTTGTAATTTGCTCTCCTTTCCTTTAGTAATGTTGTTGATGTGGTAGCTTTACATGTTACATGTTGTGTTGGATTATCACCTGTGATAGTTGAAGTATGCTAAAATATACATAACACAATATAAAATTAACTGGCAATTTCTTTCAAAATGAAATTGCAACCCAAAAAAAGAAAAGAAAAGAAAAAGCACATATAATTGATAATCTTTTCTTGAAACCCAAATCCTACAAAAATATGATTTTTAAAGTAGAAAAATATTAATAAATAAAATTTTTACATTAATAAAATGACAATTTTATCCATTAACTAGCTAGTACCCAAACCTAATGTGATGAGAATCAATAAAAAGTCCATAAGGATTATTTGTATGTGTCAATTGAATCAATTACAAGGATAAGAGAGGATGCATAATTTATTTAGGATATTTTTGTGACATTTCAATCAAATTTTCTAGTATATTTAGGAATATTACATAGGCATATATTTTTACTAATTACTTTTTTTAATTCATTTTAAAACTTTTATTTTTAATTGTTTTCTATTAAAACTTTTATTTCTAATTAGATGGAATTTTACTCAATTAAAAATATATTAATTGTTCTTTTTTTTAGTTATGTAGAGAACCATATGAATTTATTAATAGATTTTTTTTGTTGCGTTGAAACTTTTTTATCATTTTTATACTTTTAATTCGTGATTAATGAAACATTGAATTAGAATTTTTACTATTGATTCTTAATTTCTTTAATCATTGGGCCAATATCATTTAATCTGAATTCATATATTTTTGATGCATAATTAGTCAATCGTTGGGTTAATATTTTTATCGTTGATTCTTTATTCATTTAATTATTGGGTCAAAGTTTTTTAATATAAATTTTAATTTTCTTAAAACTTGAATTTCAATTTAAATTATTGAATTTCAAGACTCTTCCTTAGAATCTCAAGTCTAATTTTTGACATTTAAAAGTGATATTTTTAAAGTTCTCATTAGATAGGTATCAGTGAATTAGTTTTAAAATTAAGTTTAATTATTAAATTTTTTTTTTGTGTTTTTTATTTTTAAAAAAAAAAAGAGTTATTGGTCACGAGTATATTCATACAAGAGTATTGTTCACATGATTGATGCATTATTAAAATGTTAATGATACGAAATTAAATCTTTTTGAAAAGGGAGAAAATGATAAGAATCAATAACAATAAGAAGTTCACATGAATTCTTTGTTCATATTAATTATGCCAGTTATAAGGAAAAAAGAGGATGAGTAACTTATTTAGAATATTTTTATAATTATTTAATTAAATTTTTTAGTATATTTAAAAGTGTCACATGAGCATATATTTTAATTAATTATTTTTTATTTATTTTAGGACTTTTATTCCTAATTGTTTTATATTAAAATTTTTATTCCTAATTATTTTATATTAAAATTTTTATTTCTTATTATTTTAGAATTTAATTGTAAATTTTATGTAAAAAGGTTTAAATAACAAAGAAAGAGGAGATTTTACTCAATTAAAATGTTAAAATTGCTCTTTTCTTTCATTTTTTAAAAAAATTATATGAACTTATCAAGAACTTTTTTTTGATCTTTTTTTATACCGCTGATTTTTAATTAGTGAATTATTAAGTCAAGATTTTTATCATTAGTTCTTGGTTCTTTTAATCACTTGGTAATGGTTATTTAATATGAATTTGTATATTTTTAGTTTGTAATTAGTGAATCATTGAATTATGTTTTTATTATTAATTTTTGATTATTTTAATTATTTGGTCAAAAGTTTTTAATATAAAATTTTAGTTTTCTTAAAATTTGAATTTGAATTTAAATTGTTAAGTTTCAAAATTTATTTTTAGAGTCTCAAAACTATTTTTTAGAGTTTCAACATTAATATTATTAGAGTTTTCATTAATTTGAGACCTCATATGGTGAAATTCTCTTAGGTGTTAATTGAAATTTTTGACAAGCACATTGTTGATGTAATTGTGAATGGTTCCATTGTCTACCAACACAAGTGTTTCTTTTCCGCTCATGGTTGCCAAAAGTCACATGGTTGTGGGTTTAGTTGTTACCCCTACTACATTGATATTTATTTCTCCTTTTGTCGCATGTTTTAAGGAGTTCATTTTATCTGCATCTCCTTTGTTTGTCTGCATTGATTGCTTATTCTTCTTCGCTATTTGTATCTCGCTCATCATCACTTATGAGCTCTATAAGGTTGATTTGCTCATGTTTGGAGTTTTGGTATGCTTCTTATTAAATTTGGTATAAATTTAAGAAAAAAATAAAAATTTGTAACAAATTTAATATAAATACTAGTGTAAATAAATATTTATTACGGATACCAATAAATATTAAAATTTTTAACTATATATATATTTTTTACCAAAAGCACTAAGACACACTTAATATCTCTTATACCTTCATTATATTGTGTTATGTAATTAAATTATATGTACGTATATATGTAGTAATTAAATTGTATTTTTAATTATTAAAATTTTTAAATGATTAAATTTCTAAATAAAATTCTTCTTTTATACATAAACTATGTACTAGATTAAGTGATCCTAAAAGTAAAAATAATAGGTGAAAAATAAAAAATTCGTTAAAAATTTGCAGATATTCATGTAAATTTAATGAATATTAAGTATATGTCTAAATGAATTTATTAATAAAAAATCAAGCTTTTTATAAATTTAGTGTTGAGTTTTAGCAATAAATGCGAATGCAAAGTTTGAGGTATCCATTCCAAATATTGCCCATTATTAACCCTTTACATGAATGAATATTGTGTTAAAAAAATAAAATTAATAAATTTGATTAAATATATAATTAAACTTATAATTATACATATTCAAGATTTTTATTAATCAAATCATATTAAAGGTAGTTTTGAGATTTCAATTTGGCTAAAAAAAAAAAGTTATCGCACAAAAAATTAATTATTTATCGTAATTTAAAGTATCATCGTAATGGAGATTACAATCATTTTATGGGCTTTTACTTTTATTATTTTTATTATTATTATGTGCTTTATCATTTGTTTGTTTGTTCCTTGGAGACTAATATAATTTTGGGTGTCAATCAAGATTTTCTTTTTGCTTACTCATTATTTTTTTTAATTGTTATAAAAATAAATGTTGCATTTTATAATTTGATGGGTTTATAATAGCTAAATAAATTTTATCATTTTACCTTTTGATTAAGCCTCAACAATAAATTTACATGGATATATAAAGTTAATCATTTTATTTTAGTTGAAATTGCAACAAGAAGAATAAAAAACAAACACAAATTATTGGTAATTTCTTGAAACTCGGCTCATGCAAATGTATTGCTTTTAAAGAAGAAAAATATTAATAATAAGATTATAATATCAGACTTTGTATATTAAAAAGGTAGGTATAGTATATAAATTTGATTGAATATATAATTAACAAACAATTACATATTTTGAAAATATTTATTAGTCAAATTATGTTAAAAGTATTGTGTTGAGATTCTTATTTAGTTTTTAATAAATAAAATAAAATAAAATAAAAATAGTTATCAATAAATTATTTATTATTCTCTTTCCAAAGTTGCACTTTCACTTTCAGTAAAGATGACAAACTTTTTGTGATTTTTTTATTTTTATTTTATTATTATTATTGTGAATAATCTAGCACTCAAATTACATTATATTGGTAAATTATGTTCAAATACAATTGTTAAATAATATGATTTTCAAATAATTTAATTTTGTATTGATTTAAAGTAGCTTTTTAAAAGGATTACTTTATAATATGATTTTGGTAAGTAGAATATCAAAAATACCCTTTATTTAAATAGTCTAATTTTCAAACTAACCCCACACAAAATTAATATTTAAAATTTATTAATTAATTAAATGTAGGAGCAGCACATTTTTATGGGATGTAACTTTTGACAGTGTATGTGTGATGCTCAGCTCATTAAAACTTGCAATATGACTTAAGCGAGCCTTATTTATTGTATGGGTGTTTATGGGAAAATGTAGAAAGGCTAAGAAAGACATATGTGACAGTAGGAAAGCAAACACACGCATAAAAGGTTTGGGTTAGAACAATAAAGTATATATTATACAAGAGAACTTTTATAGTAAGTAAAGCTAAATTTAGGTAAATGAGTTTTATGCTTTGTTTACAAATGAGCTCTCCTATTTATAGGTATGGGTTGGCCTCAAGAAAGCACTAAGCAAGTGGCTCGACTTGTGCAAGTGGCTCAACTTATGCAAGATGTAGACAGGTTAACTACTACAATCTATGTGCATCTTATGGCATTGTTCATCAACTTGTACAATTTGTGGGTAACTTATACAATTTACAAAAATAAAGCATTCCTTCTATAAATTGGCCTTGGGCTTACATGTTTTAGGCTTTATGCACCTTGGTTTAAGCTTCTAATCTAGCGAACCGCAACATCTTCCTCAACCAAAGTCTTTGACGTTGTCGTCAAGTTTGTTACATCTCGTTGCAAGTTGTTGGAGAATTGGGCCACGTTCATCAATATTGCCCGATCATAGTGGTTGACATTCAAATATTAACTATTTTTGTATGTGTGTCCACTTAAAAATATGTAGGTGATTGCCAAAATTATGCTTTGTCACCCTCAAAACCTTGGATGTTATCTTGTTTAGTGCTTTGTTGGCTTTAGTTTAATTGAGGACATGTATTGAACTCACACATGTATGCTTTTGCAATGTTTCATAGGTATTAATGATGGTATTTGGCTTAGTGTGCTGTGAACACTCTTTTGTGTGGTGTTCTCCTCCATAAAGGAAGTATTTTCACTATCATATGTTGTGCACCCTACATCCATCATTTCACCTGTCGTCTCTTAGTAGTCAATTACGTTGTGGATCCATCTTTTGAGGTCAAGCTCTCTCACTACTACTCAGTTAGAGCTTGAAGTCCTCTTCTTACTTCTAACACCCTCGGATGGCTTGTAGTGGGACTTGATCAAAGTTTTGGTTGCTTTACACCTTGGCGAGAACTGTTTCAAAGGTTTTTGTAGTGTCACATCCTTGAACTCTTCAAGGACTATTTATGACTTTATAAGCATTGTACTTTTTGAGGCTACCACATCTTCTCTATTTTAGAGACCTTATAGAGAGACCACAAAGTTAGGGTTTGGTTGTGGACCTTTACACTTTAGCTTTAAACTTGGCTACGTGCTCTATTGAAACCATGCATGCTTTACTCCTATCAAAAATGTTGAAGAGGTTAGTGGTTGGAAACAACAAGGCATGAGCTTGGTCGAAGAACTACATATCATAGATAATTTGGAAGTTATTAATTATTGCAATAAAGAAGTCTATCTTCCTTTGCCATGTGCCTATATTAGTTGGGATTTTGGCAATACTAATGATCGATTTGGTAGGTGAATTTACTACCTTGATGGTGCCTTTATTACTATTTACTTCGAGGTTTAGGTACTTCACTTTCATTTTCAAAACAAAGTCGTGCATTGCTTTTGTATCAAGCAATGCACGAATGATCTTATTGTTGAAAGTAATGCTCATGAACATCAGGTTCTTTCTAGTTAATGCAAGCATTGCGGTGTTGCCCTTCAGTGCTCCAAATCACTAAAGAAATTTTACACTTCTTTGAGGTTCCTTCGGTTGTGATTACCCTAAGTGCCCCTCTTATTATAAAGTTGTGGTGTTAAACACTTTACATTTTGGGCCATCTCAAGTCCAATGCTATTCATAGTAAATGAAGCATAGACTCTTTAGTTTAGGTACTTCACTTTTATCACTCCTATCATTGTCATTGGAAGGTCTCACTTGCCTCACATCCTTATAGTTTTGGTATAATGTCTTGAAAAATATATGATAAATGCGTTTGTGATGACTAAATTATAAGAAAATTTAGACAAAATTATATAATTTTTGAATATTTATAATTTAAGTATGATTTTGAAATAATATAGGGTTAGTCTATGAATTTAGTAAAATTTTTCTATAAATACCTTAGCATTTTTATTACTTTTAAATTAGCCTTTTCTCTTTCTCTCTCTATAATTATGGCCATGCTCTAATCATCACATTTTCAACCTCTAATTGTTATAATTTTTGGACCACACACTCTTCTTGATGTTACAGTTCTACTATCATAAATTTCACTTCAATCCGACTTTCGACGAACTAGCAAATTTCGTTTAAAATTTTAAAAATTCTTAAACTCAATATTTTGACCAATTTTGATCTCTTTTTAAAAAATTCAGTATATTACTAAACTCAATTCGATGAATAGAACAAAATCATTAGAATGTTCGCATTTAAAAATTGTTAGATTTTTTTCGTTGATTTCACTGAAGTTGTGACTTTTTGATGAGATTTTAGACAAATAAAATGTTGAATGGAAAAACAATCACCATCGTTAGACTTTGGATGTCAAAAGCCATAAGACTTCTGAAGACCCGTAACCCATATTGCCAAATTTTTCATTATCATTACTGCTGACCAATAAGTTGACCGGTCAATGGTTAACTCTTGATCAACCCTCTTATTTTAAACCTTTCAGATATTATTTTCAGTCCTAAAGACATCTATTAGACTAGTTTCAATGAGAAAAACTTAGGTTGATTAAATGACTTTTTAAATTTTAATGCACGTAAATTGAGGCGAACAAAGTAAGAATTTGCATATGTTATAATTATAATATGAAATAAATTTAAATTACTTTTAAATTGATATGAGTTTTACTATAAAAATATTTGAGTAGCACTTCTTATAGTTACAATGTGTCGAATACTTGTTTAAATTAAATATTTTATATTATTTATACATTGTTATGATAATGATGTGACTTTGAACCAATATATAATGTGTATATATAATTAGATATTTTCGTAACTACAGAGTGTAATCTATGGCAGACCTTTAAAGTGCATAAGTGAATAGAAGCTAAATATGATAAAAGTGGTAGATGTTTATTGGTATGCCCCTTTAGTATATTTTTTATTAATATGATTATTATATAATAGACCATATATTATGAAAATAGCCGCAAGTATCACCATGTAACTATTCAGGCCAATACCAGTGGATTAAGTTTCATTATGTAAAAATCATAATTTTATATATATTGTTTAAAATGAAATCTACAGGTGGTTTAGGTATATGCCCTGAATTAAGGTATACATTTAAGAAAAGAAATCAATTTTACCTTATAAAAAAAATTGCGCAGTCAAATTTTTATAGTATTATGAATAAATAAATAATTTGTTTACTAACCATGCATAATTTTATAATAAAAATTAATATAGGTAATTGATATTAATTCCAATTGAATAAAGTGGTTTTGCTTACTCTTTTCTGTTTTCCTCTAAGAAAGTTTATTTTTAGTGTGATGTGGGCACAATGAGACGAATATTACACTTGGGTATTAAAAGATACAGCGAGTTAGTTTATAATTGTTCGACGGTTCGTATATTTTTTATTGATTTGTATTTTAAAATTATCATATTTCAATTTTGTGATGATGCATGTTTTAAAGGGATTACTAAATTTTAAATTTATTTATTTTAAATATAGTAGGCATTCGCTTTTTTTTTTTATAATATTTTAATATTATATATATATATATATGTAATTTAAAAGACCTCAAGGCACTTTTAACTTTTTTAATAAGAGTGAAATTTTTAATTCATAGTTTGACTTTTTAATTTAAAAGTCACTCACCCCACATTTGGTCTTCATAACTTGTCCTCTCTCCTTTACCATTTTCGTAGTTGGTTTTCCTTTCCTTAGGTTGAAAGTAGTCGATGAAGGATTTGGCTTCTGTGATGTCGATGTTAAGATCGGGCATGCTATGCCTTGGATGTACAGTAATTTTGGGTAGAATCGAAACCCCCAAAAACTAAACTAAAAAAATAAAAGAATTGATTTAATTTTTAAAAAGATTAAAATTTATATTAAACCATAGGAATAGAACACCAAACCTTATGATGGATGAAATGCAAATACTTAACCCATTCAGCTATAAATGCAATATTATACAATTTATTTATAATATTTTATTTAACTTAATTTATATTTTTGATAATAAAATAATTACACATCCATATTTAATAAATTATTCAATTAATAAAGTAAAATATTTTATATTTTTTATTAAATCTACAAAATATCAATTTCATTAATTCCAAATAAATATTTTTAGCTGAAAATATATTATTGAAATTTGTTACTAAATTTGTATAAATGTTAACTCTCACGTAAAATATATTCATATATAGTTCAACAAATAATTTAATAAAGAAAACACTTTTATTCGTTAAATTATATAAAAAGAATTAATCAATGTATTGAAATGTATTATTTTACTTAATTGGTCATGTTATTTGCATAATAGTTTAATAAAATTGTGATGTAATATACTCATTATAAACTTGTTGAACAAGTTATCATTTATAATGAATAAATATATACACGGTATAATATTATTAATATTTTATTATATTATTATAAAAAAAGTTAAATTTTTCCTTTTTGTGATATGTAATATTAACTTAAATAATAATAAAATATTTTTTAAATAATTTATTGTACATCAATTTTTTTGTAACTTATTTCTTTTCTATTTTATTCACTTAATTTTTCATTTATATATATTACTAATTCTATAATTTAATACCATTAATTTTAATTTTAAAATTTTTTTATGGAGTTATAAATTAAAAAAATTAAGATAATTAATAAATAGGTACTCTATTTATAAACTCGAATCGAACCAAAACTAAATTAGAATTGAAAAATAAGGTACCCTATTAAATAGGGTAAGTTTTAATTTTAAAATTTAAAAGTTGAATTATTTAGGGTAGGTTTTAGTTCTTTATCAAACTAATTTTGCTTAGCCTTAGTTGTGCCTTTCTAACTTTTATTTAACCCAATTCTTTATATCGTCAATGAAGTATAAGAGAACATCTTTGTCAATGATATCGGATATCTCAAGCATATGGGTAGTGAACTCTTTGATGTAGTCATAAATACTATTCGTTTGCTTAAACTGTCATAGGAGACACAAGTTTCAAGTTTAGTATTGTAGGGGTTGAAATGTCTCCTAAACTCATTCTTGAAATCTATCTATATCTTGATGGCACATATTCCTTTAGCAATCTTACCATATATGTGTTGCCACTATATGAGTGCAACGTCGTGGAGATATGTTTACACGTTACTAACTCTTGTAGCATCATCTTGCACATTAATGGTGTTGAACTATTGTTCAAGTATAAAGAGGAAATTCTCTGCCATGATAGCGTTGCGGGTGCCATTGTAAGTTTGGGCTTGGGCACATCAACTTGACATCCTTTACTTGTGATGCTAGTCAAGGTTGGATTGGTAGTGCATGCACACTTATGCCACATGCAATACGAACGGATCTCCTTCATTTCTGCATGGGCTTATCTTGTTGGAAAGTGAAAAGTTCTCCCCTAAAAAAATTACCAAATTCTTTGATTGACTCTTTGACAATCTTGGTAACCTCGACATATTATATTTCTAGGCCTTCAAGACAATTGTTTAGGCTATCAAGGGTAGAGTTGATAGTAGACATAACAATTACCAAAGAAACAAAATAAGGTTCAATAGATTCGAAAGGTGGGGCTTTGAACTTATCACGTTTGCTTTGAATGTGTTGCTTTTCTTGGCCACGAGCTTGCTTTTGCGACACCTCCACACTAGCGATAAGTTTAGAGGGTATTGCCATTATTTTTTTGGTGCAAATTTATTGTTTACTAATATAACCAACTGAGAATCACTCACAAGTTAAAGCTTTTTATACTAACTGTCATGGGATGCAACTTTCGATAGTACTTGTGCAGTGCTTAGTTCTTTAAAACCTTACTATACAAGCTAAGTAAGCCTTATTTATTTTGTAGGCATTTATGAAAAAGCATAGAGAGGCTAAAAAAGGTGTATATGATAGCAAAAAAGAAAAATACACACACTAGAGTTTTGGGCTAGAACAACAAAATGTATACCATATAATAGAACTTTTACAGCAATTAAAACTATGTTTTGGTGAATGAGTTTGATGTTTTATCTACAAATCAATTCCCATATTTATAGACAAAGGCTTGCCTTAAGAAAGCACTAAGCAAGTGGCTTACTTGCTTATGCAAGGTGTAAACAAGTTAACAGCTACATTGCCTATGCAACTTGTAGCACTACTCATCCACTTCTACAACTTGTGGACAATTTATTCAATTTGCAAATATGAAACATTCCTTCTAGAAATCAGGCTTGAGCTTGGATGTTTTGGATCCTTTATGCCTTAGTTTAGGCTTCCAATTTAGTAGACCGCAACAACATGTTATTTTAAGTTTACTGCCATTGTAACATAGTCATTAAACAACAATGCTTGAATTTTGATATCACACTACCACTTAAACTGTATGTATTAGCGACTGAAAAGTTTGATTTAAGTGGCAGTTTAACGCAATTTGTTATGGTCAAATGGTGATGATCTTTGAGTGGCATATGTAATGTTGTCATAATATTATTTATTTATTTTGGTCAATATGTAGATTGTAAAACTCCAAATTTGATGGTAAGCATTTGTAATCTATTAAAACTTTGTTTATCTTGTCCTTGACAACACCAGTACTTTCATTGCCAACAAAATAATGATGAGTATTTTAATTTTCTTATTTTATAACGATAATTATAATTATAATTATAATAGTAGTTAGAAATAGTAGTTTAATAATATTTTTATTCATTAAGTAGTAGTTAGAAATACTAGTTTAATAGTATTTTTATTCATTAAGTAAAACAAAAATTAATATAATATTTTTAATTCATTATATAAATTAAACAAAAATTAAATCAATATTATTGTTTCTCTAATAAATGAAAAATAATATCAAATATATTTAAATTACTAATCAATACTATTTATATTTTTAAAATACCAATAAATATCCACTGAAAAAATATTTTTGTCAAGCATCCTATCAACTTATTTTAAAAGGTTATAATTTAAAATGCAACAAAATCCCAATATAACCTTAAGCTTGAGTAACAATTCTCATTTTTAAAATTTTAACATTGAATAAATAATTTTGAATTGTCCAATATAAAATATATACAATTTTTTTTCTTAATTAAATAATTAACATTAACATTTTTTTATACTATAATGTTTATTAAGACTCATCTAGTATCAAAATATTGTGATTTTGAAGTTATAATTATTATATGGTAAAATGACTTAATGCCAAAATATAAATAAAAAATGAATGCTTGTACTAGATTATTGTTTACTAAATATTTGTCTAAAATAAACAAAAATAAAAAAATAAAATTATCTTTTTTATGTGCTTTAAGCAATTCAATTTCTGTTATATGGCATAATCCACCCTATATGCCATATAGGTATTGAATTGAAAAAGGTATATAAAGGTAACACTAATAACTCCGAAATATGAATTACTCTTTCAAGAATATTTATTAAATATAAATTGAAAAAAATTCTCTATCATTTATTTATATATTCGTGAGATTTTGTGCTATTTTCACCTAATTCTTATTAACGAGTAATTTCGTAATATTAATGCAATATCGAGGGCATTGCTGAAAATCCAGAGTTCTCTTTGGCACTGCCCTACTACTACTATTAGGTTTACATTTGCAAGAGTAACGCGTCTTTCTCTCTCTCTCTCAAAACGCCAACCAAACTAAACAGAACGACAGAAGCATCCCCAGTTCCCGTCCTGTTAGCTTGAAATGGGAAGCACCGGAGAGAATCCGACGGCTCCGAAGCTTCCGATCCCCGGCAAGCGTAACGTTCTAATCACCAGCGCCTTGCCTTATGTCAACAACGTTCCTCACCTGGGCAACATCATCGGCTGTACTATTCGATTCTCTTTGTTTTATACGAGTACAATATGAAGAATATTTGAGTTAATCGAAGCTGTTTTGGTTATTGCAGGTGTGTTGAGTGCTGATGTCTTTGCTCGGTTTTGCCGGCTTCGAGGATACAATACCATTTACATATGTGGAACTGATGAATATGGAACGGCTACTGAGACGAAGGCCTTGGAAGAGAATTGCAGTCCTGAAGAGATTTGTGACAAGTAAGAAATCACTGAAACCTGTGATGATAATTTTATTTAGCTTTTGCATTTTGCACTTGTGTGCGAATATGTGCATGCATGATGTTTAAGATGGAATGAATTACTGATTTCGTTGTGTTAATATTCAGATATAAATTCTTTTTGTTTGGTATTTAATTTACTCGCAAATATTTTCATTTTCACGTAATTCACCTTTTGTACAAATGAGTTCGAGTCTTACTTTTATGCTGTTAAATTGTATTGATCTGAACCCAATATCTCTTACTGAATGATGTCACAATTGATAATTCGTGCCATATATTGTTGCACTGTGTTTGTTCTGATTTATACGTGAGGTTCACTTATGATTGTCTTTTTGAGTTTTGTATGTCTTTATGCTTTTTGCATGACAATGAATTCCCATTCTTCAGAATATGTATACGAACTGTGTATTGTGTTTCTTTGTAGATATCATGCTATTCATAAGGAAGTCTATAAATGGTTCAACATAAGTTTTGATAATTTTGGACGTACATCAACCCCACAGCAGACTGAAGTGTGCCAAGCAATTTTCAAGAAGCTTTTGGACAACAACTGGCTTGTAGAGAACATTATGCAACAGGTGCAAATTTTTTGCCTTAGTCTTTAACATGCTTTTATTTCATTGTTTTGACAGTTGTGATTCCTTGACCACATTTAAATATATTTTCTTGCTTTTACTGGGTTTTGTTTGACTTGAATTCCTTTTATTGCTCAGCCTTATTGTGATACATGCAAAAGGTTCTTAGCTGACAGACTTGTAGAGGGTACCTGTCCAACTGAAGGATGTAATTATGAGTCAGCTCGGGGAGATCAATGTGAAAATTGTGGGAAGCTTTTGAATGCAACAGACTTGAAAGATCCTAAATGCAAGGTACATTGCTAATTTTTCTTCAGTATCTCTCACACTCTTGGAAAAGTTACCAGTTATTCTACATTGCAGTGGAATTTCTTTGATGCTGTAGGGATGTTTGCTACTAATATTTGTTTTATAACCTGAGATGATGCGAAGAAGCTTTAAAAGCAATTCACTGTGGATTTTGCAATTGCAACTTCTCATCCTCTGTCTACCAAACTTTTTTTTTTTATGTAAATCATTGATGATCCTTTAAGGAAGAAGGATCTTGTATGTATGATTGATTATTTATGTACTAGGCTGGCTGAGAAAGTGAAATCGTGTGCAGTAATTTTTGGTTTGAAATTGAGTCCTCATTCTGGGTTCTGTTTTCTGCTGATATTTTGTTCTGGTCTGCAATTTCATTTTTCCCTTAAAGTGCAATAATAGATATAATCAATTAATTAAAAATGATGTGAGCACTTCCTTGTTTTTTACATGTTGCCAGGTATCTTGGAGTGTGGTTTGTTATCCTTTCCTACTTTGTTTTTATTATTGTTGATACCTAACATTGATATATAAACAGGTCTGTAAGAACACTCCACACATTCGGGATACAAATCACTTGTTTCTTGATCTTCCGGCTCTGAAGGATAAATTGGAAGAGTATATCAACAATATGTCAGTAGCTGGATCTTGGAGTCAAAATGCTATTCAAGCAACACATGCGTGGCTTAAAGAGGGGCTGAAAGTACGATGCATTACTAGGGATCTTAAGTGGGGGGTTCCAGTTCCACATGAGAGATTTAAGGAAAAGGTGAAATAAGAGTTTCAGTAAATATTGTATTTGTTATTCCATAACATTACAGTTTCTTTGTTTTGTTTATGAATGTTTATATCTTAACTTTATTATACAATTTTTTTCCCTTTTTCCTTTTCTTCTTTCAAGATCTTAAGGAGGTTGATCATTGGATTATGTGGTTTGATGACAGGTTTTCTATGTCTGGTTTGATGCCCCTATTGGATATGTCTCAATCACCTCATGCTACACTAATGATTGGGAAAAGTGGTGGAAGAATCCTGAAAATGTGGAGTTGTATCAGTTTATGGGAAAGGACAATGTGCCATTTCACACTGTAAGTGGCATATCAAAATTGCATTGATAGTTAGGACAGGTGGATGTGGCACTACATACGTCAACCTTTTCTTTTTATAATTTGTCGGTGTTTCATGCTTTAGTCTATTTCCTTAAGTGAGCACCCACATTCATATTCTGTTTTGTGGTTCTGAAATTCTTCTGATTGGGCTTGCAATTTCCCATTTAAGTTATTTCTATTTGTTTTCCATTTGGTATTCCAATGACATTCAATCTTCTATATCTTTTGTTGCCTCAAAAAGTAAAAAATGTATATAACCATACATTCTTTCTTTTCATTGATGTAGTTGCATTGATGAAGAATGCAAATTTTATTGTATCAGTGGTGTGGTGATTAATGTGTAACTTTTTATGTCCATATTTTAGGTGATGTTTCCATCTACACTTCTTGGAACCGGTGAAAACTGGACTTTGATGAAGACTATTAGTGTCACCGAATACTTAAATTATGAAGCTGGTTAGTAAACTTTCTGTTTATGGTTTTCTCATTGTGAGATTGCATTAGGTTAGTCTGATAATAAATAACCATGATGTTTTTGTTTTGAGTATCTTGAACTGTTGTTCTTGCAGGAAAGTTTTCCAAGAGCAAAGGCATAGGAGTTTTCGGTAATGATGCAAAAGATACAAATATTCCTGTAGAAGTATGGAGATATTACTTGCTAACTAATAGGCCTGAGGTAACTCTGTTGTTACAGCATCAATTATTATTCTTTCTTTAACTAGGTTATATTTACTGCATTTTGTGTACTAATTATTGCTAATTACAATGTCTTTTGTATGTGTATTTAGGTGTCTGACACATTATTTACTTGGGCTGATTTGCAAGCAAAATTGAATAGTGAGTTGCTAAATAATTTGGGCAACTTTATCAATCGAGTTCTGAGTTTCATTGCGAAACCTTCAGGTTAGTCAGCTGCTTTATGTTAAGCCTTTTGTTTCTGAGAGTATATGCTGTTCGGTTGGCTCAATTCTCTATTGATTTCTTCCAGAAGACTATTTTCTAAGTGGGGGACACACATTGTGCATTATTATAGCGTGTAACAGGTTTTGGGGATTTGAGTAATGGCCATACTGCCTTCTTTGTTCCTTCTTTATGTTCTTGTCTTCTCTTGCAATTATGAATTCAGCCTACTTTTTGGTTCACCAGCAGTGCTTTGGCAATTATGGATACACTATTTCAGAAATGGTTTTGGTGCATAATTGGATATCACTACATTTTCTCTTGATTTGTTTTTAACAATGTGCATCTCTTAGGAAAATTTTATGTCTACTTTATGGAGTTAAGGATCGTTTATTATTGTACTAAGACCTTTGAAAGACGCTTTTATATTTTGGGGTGGATTTTGAAATTTTTTCCATGAGTTTCTGAGTCTTTTTCATGGGTTTCAATGGTATCACTAAAACCATATGTAAACTGATTTCGAGTCTAAAGGTCAAGGATATGGTTCCATCATCCCGGATGCTAATGGTGCCGAGTCACATCCATTGACGAAGACATTGGCTGAAAAAGTTGGAAAATATGTGGAGCAATATGTAGAAGCCATGGAGAAGGTGACTAATGATTTACTCTATATGGTTGTTGAAAAGACGGAGAACCCCTCTGTTCCAATTCTTTGTATGAAGCAACTGTTTTTGCACCTTTGTGTAGGTTAAGCTAAAGCAAGGCCTGAAAACTGCAATGAGCATATCAAGTGAAGGGAATGCGTATTTGCAAGTAAGCCTAGAGCACCTTGACTCCTTGATTTTAGGTTTGCTTACATGTGTGCATGTGTGGTGCTATGTGGTTGTAGAACTAAGGTGCTGTTGCTATGATGCATTTTTTCTATGATTGTAATTTAGGAAAGCCAATTCTGGAAGCTTTACAAGGAAGACCTACCTTCGTGTTCCATTGTGATGAGAACATCAGTGGGTCTAGTTCATCTTCTCGCATGTTTGTTAGAACCTTTTATGCCATCGTTTTCTGTTGAGGTAATTTAATGTATTAAAATCTATGGACTATATTATTTTATATGTGACTGTTATCTATTGCTGAGACACTTTTGTTTCTTTTGGTGGCACTTAAAGGTATTTAAGCAGCTTAATTTGCAACCTGAAGATCAAGTTTCGCTTTGTGATGAAAAAGGAGACATTGATAGGGCTAAAAGACCTTGGGAGATAATCCCTGCAGCTCATAAGATTGGGACACCAGTGCCATTATTCAAGGAACTGGTATTTACTGCTTTTACATTAGTTTTCTAATTTGTGTTCATTTTATTTATTTTTATTTTGGGGGAGGGTGTGTAAGTTGGGCATGATTGTCCCTTTTCTTTTTGCCTTGTACTCATTTAGTGAAATTAACTGATGTCCAGAAAGATGAAGAAGTAGAATTCTTCAGGAATAAGTTTGCAGGAAGTCAAGCTGATAGGATAGTTAGGGCAGAAGCAGAAGCTGCCAAAGTTGCTGAGCAACTGAAGAAAACAAAAGTTTCAGGTTCAAATTAATCTTTTCTGTATTTTTATATTCATTTATTATTACTTCTAAAGTTTGCTGATTAAATTACTGTTTATTGAATGAGTTTAGTGTCATAATCATGGTACCTACTTATCAATCACTTGGTAATAATCTATTATGCTATCTTATGTAATATCAAACTTTTATTTTCTTTGTATTATCTCTGATCCATGATTATTTGGTTTGTGATTTTTAGTTGGCATTGTTATCATTCACACATAAAGGATTTGATGAAAGACCATGGAGGTGTTTTTGGAACTACTATTTGCCATTCTGTCTTGAACTAAAACCTGATTTTGCATTCACATGCTTTGCATAGAGTTGCTCTAAACAACAGATAAGATGAGTGCCTGAGAAATCAGTTTTTGCTGTGTCACGAGTTAAATGTATGGAGGCTCTTGACCAGCAGGTTAATGCTGGTGCAGAAACCTTCTGAAAAACAAGAATGAAGTCTTTCTCCATGTACCACCAAAAAAAAAAAGAAGGCAATGAATGGAACAGGTTAACATCATATTGTTTCTTATTACTTGTTTATATATAGTTCTATTGTTTGTGGCAGATGGCAGTGGAAAGAAACAACGGCCAACAAAAACTGCTGCTGAAGCTAAATTGAAAGCTGCTGAACCAGAAATTTCCATTGCAAGACTTGATATCCGTGTGGGCAAAATTACAAGAGCTCAGAAGCATCCTGATGCTGACTCGTTGTATGTGGAAGAAATTGATGTGGGTGAAGGACAGACTCGGACGGTAGTTAGTGGTCTTGTCAAGTATATACCTCTTGAAGAAATGCAGGTTTTTGTCCAATGCTCTTACTGATCATTGTAATACCACATTGTTATATTTGGGGGATGGGTTATTTGTATAATATGCCTCCTTGATGATTAGAAAGTCAACACTCTACTTTATTCCTAGTTGATTTTTGAAAAGTTTGAACTCGCTACTTTATTTCCTGTAATGATTGTTTGGCAGGAGAGAATGGTTTGTGTTCTTTGCAACTTAAAACCAGCAGTGATGCGGGGAATCAAATCACATGCAATGGTTCTAGCTGCTTCCAACAATGATCATACCAAGGTGAGCAAAACCATGATACCTTGTATCAAGTATCAGAATTCTTAGTGTTTGTGACACTTCTTACGACGAGACCCTTGACCTTCAGAGTGCAGCTGTCCTGTCCTGTGAACTCCTTTAAATGACCAGAAAGCATTATGGACAATGATTGCTACTTTATTTCTTGCTTCTCTCTTTGATCTTGAATTGCACATATTTTGTTAAAACTATGGAATATTTCAGTTAATGTTTTCATGTTTAATTCTGGACTATGTATTATTAAATGATGTATATCTAGTATGGATACCATTGTTGCTCCTGATCACTTACTGGGAATGCTGGTGCACTTTCAGGTTGAATTGGTTGAGCCACCAAAATCTGCTAAAGTTGGGGAGAGAGTTACTTTTCCAGGGTTTGAAGGCAAGCCTGATGATGTCTTAAACCCTAAGAAGAAGGTCTGGGAGACAGTGCAAGTGGACTTGCACACGGATGCAGAACTTGTGGCCTGTTATAAAGATGTTCCATTTACTACATCAGCTGGTTTTTGCACTGTTTCCTCCATTCAGAGTGGTTCAATAAGGTAGGTAGGTAGATGGCTCGAATAATTGGAAACCTGTATCAGCAGGTGGTTGCACTGTTTTCTTAATTCCTATTCATGTAAAGAACTATTCTTGTAATGAATCCTATGAAATGCTTGTTACACGGGGAAGAAAATTGTGTGGGCTCATTGATGGAATAGTTACATAAAACTACATTATGCTTCTTGTTCCTTTGTTGAGGAGAAAAAGTCCTGAGAATTTTTGGTTATGGAGTAGTTTGTTCACTTTGTAACTCAGTTGACTTGATTGATAAGATTTGTGTGTATTGGTCTCATTACAAAGACGTTTAAGAAAACCCCCTTTGCTGGGGAAGCTGATAACATTTTTGATAGCAATCGTTGATGATCTTGTCGTGGCATGGCAATTTTTGTTACTTGGCTTCAAAGCCAGATTTTCTGCCTAAATCGACGTCATAGGAAAGTAATCTTTCAATCTGGGTAAGATTTCTTGTTGTTACTGATAAAATAATGGAATTTATTTTGATTGTAAATCTTCACTCATGGTTAAGATCTCGTCATTTCTCTTTACTGTGGTTGATCATGCAAACTTTTCCTTGATCAACTACTAACATGCATTGATAAGGTTTGTTTTAATTTTGTTACCGCAATTAATCTTGTTT
This sequence comes from Khaya senegalensis, assembly GCA_032402905.1. NCBI lineage: Eukaryota > Viridiplantae > Streptophyta > Magnoliopsida > Sapindales > Meliaceae > Khaya > Khaya senegalensis. The sequence continues at coordinate 3,992,460 of CP135541.1, forward strand.
TTAACCTTCAAAATCAAGAAAAGGTTTTTGATCATTTCATCAATCTTAGTTTCATTTGGGAATATGCTTATTGGATTGGCAAATGTACTTCAGATTTCTAAATGCTTAGTGTCTTCTGAACAGATAAAATTCCTTCAATCCGTGTATAAAATTTGAAATTATAGTTTATATACCAAGTAGTATCCAATATCCGAGATCAAGCTGGAAGGATTCGAAGTAAGGCCGATCTTGCATTAGGATTTGAGTCTCAAGACCCTTGCTAAGTCCTCATGATTTGAAACCCTAACACAACCTATGCTATCGCTTTAATTGAATTTGTTATCAATGAAATACATATGTTATATTAATAATTACAATTAAAATAATTTTATATTATTTATTTAAATAAATTTAATAGTTTCTTATTACATCACAATAATTATAGTTATAATTTTTTTTAAATTTTTATTTAAATAACTTGTCAGCTGGAAAAGTACTTTCTAACCACATCACCGACCACTAAATACTATTAAGGGCACTCTAAAGCACTTTCATTATTTAATTGTCAAGCACCTTACTACTTTTTCATTAAAGGCTATTAGCTGTTGTTAGAGCTAAAAGCTTCTTATTAAAAGCATTTTCAAACCAACCCATTATATAAATAAAGTTAAAATTCCTTCTTAAATCTGATTCACCCCATATACATACATATATATATATATATATTATACAAATTCAACAGATTAAGTTAAAATTCTTGCATTTCAAATCCTAAGTATCACATGATACATTTAAAATAATAAGTATCACGTGCATGTTACAAATATAAGAATGATGCTACATGTCCTCAATTTTTATTTCAAATAATATGCTATTAATCAATTCAATGGCAATCTTGTGAAATGGCATGACATATAATCTTATGGTTTGTTTTATGGTGTGTGTGTGTATTATTATATTTTAAAATTTTTATTACTACTAATTTAAAATATTATTTATAAGAATTTAAAATAAAGAAAAAAAATTTAAAATTTAAGTTTTTAATCTTTATTTCAAGTTTTAATAAAAAGATGTTTTAAATTGTCATAAAAAATGTATTAAATTAATAGTAATAAAATTTTTAAAGTACAATAATACATACATATACCGTAACTAAACTCGTAATTTTAAAAATTATAATTAATGTTACAATTATTCTCTTTAAACTTATTTAGCAAGGACTTTAAATATTTTACGAAGTGTATTTATATAATATAATCATATAACATTTTGAAGACAAAAATTTTTTAAAATTAACAATAATAAAATTTTTAAAGTACAATAATACATACATATATCGTAACCAAACTCGTAATCTTAAAAATTATAATTAATGTTACAGTCATTCTCTTTAGACTTATTTAGTAAGGATTTTATATATTTTACCAAGTGTATTTATATAATATAATCATGTAACGTTTTGAATATAAATTTTTTTTTAAATTAACAACATGTAGCATAGCACCATCTTTACTTGAGGGTCAAGTTATGATTTATAAGTGTATCAATGTATTTAAAAAAAATTTATTATTTATATTTTGAAATATTTTTTCTATAAAAATTTAAAATAATTTTTTTTTTAATTTTTTATTTTAAATTTTTATAAGAGAAATTTTAAGTTAAGAGTGCATTTAATGTACACAGCTGGACCTGTGCATTATGAGATAGAATTTCGTCACATAAGAATCACAACTCCAGGTAACAATAACCATAGCATTGCCATTTACGGACGGATGGAATAAATTATTAGACTGAATCGGAATCGAATTCTGCTCTCCAATTTTGCAAATTTAATTAAGCTTCCACCTGAGCGTAGCGCACACGCGACTTTAATTGCGCCTGTAAAAGTAGGTCCCCACACTCTTCGATCCCAACCGCACGCATTCTTAATCCAACGGCCAATTCACTCCCTATATAAAATTCCCATCCATGCTCCCCCATCATCTTATATTACGGTCTCCTTTCAGCTTTTTCTCGGGGAGAATAGAAAACCTAGAATAATAAAAATAAAAAAAATTCATAAATCAAGTCAAAATATTTTTGCAAAGGGTTTTACCCGCATAGATCTGGTTGTTGGTAACAGGTTAGTTCGTATTTCACCTTTTTTCTTTCTCTGTCATCGCTATTTTTATGTACGGCTCTTACTTGTTTATGTTTATGATTACAATGAAGGAAACCACTCATCTTTCATGTTCTGCATTTTTTTTTGGTTACTAGGGTGTTATTCTGATTGATTTGACGTGGCATAGTTTTGGGTCAAAAAGTTTTTGGTTGAATTGTTTCGTTTTTCTATCATTGAGGAACTGTTTGTGTTGGTTCACGAGGAAATTTGTCTAATTTTTTTGTTAGTTAATTGCTGAAGTACTGTATCTGATTAATAGTAGAGGAGCCGAAAATAAGGAAATTTAAGTGCTATAGTAGTGCTGGTCTGCTTCTGGGTTGGCGACATATTTGGTAGGCTGCTTACCGCTGTTTATTTTGTGAGGTAGAGCTAGGAGTTGCAGAAGAAAGAATTAGAGGATTATATATTGATTGGTCTGCATTGTGGAAGTTTATAGATCGATTAGGGTCTTAAGTGTGGAAGTTTTAACACGTCTTGCAATAAAAATTTGATTTGTAGATAGATGCATATAACGTCTTAAATGCGGATCTTGTATAACACTGGAATTCTGACTATGGAAGGTTGGAGGGTTTTGCAGTATTTGTTGGTGTCAAATTTAATATGAAAACAAAAGGTAAATATTTTTGCGGGGTGATCTATATGCTTGAAAATCTTTTAGGTGTCTATTATATGCTGATGTGGACTTGATTGGATCATCTTGAAACTGTGGGATTCAATCCATATAATGCACTACTGGTGACCTGTGGTAGAGTTAATATAAAATGATCACACCTTTATCTCATGTTTGAAGCAATCCTGAAACTCGCTTAAAATCTCTTCCATTGAGTTGTGCTAGCAGTTTATTTATGTGTATAATTGGTAAATAGATAAATTTTTATCAATATCCGTATGGTAAGGTCTCATATTGTGGAAACTCTCATGTTGTGATATTGGTAATAAATGTTCATTAATATTAATAAATTTTATTCTCAAAAGAATCTTATACATTAAACTGACTTTATATGATCTTTGAAATTTTTAGAATGCCGAAGGTATTAGTAATATATTTGTGGAAGATGCTTGATTCTCGGGTGTTTTAGGACTGTTGAGGGATGGTTTCCTATTTAAACATGGATGTTTAAGTATAGATAGAATTTAGAAATTATGAATGAACTTTTTCGCAAGGCTATGATATGCTTGTCACGTACTACTATATTACTCTTTTTTTTCCTATGCTCCATACACCTATTTTTTCTAACTCTATATCTTTGGATCTTGTACCTTGGTTTGTACTATCTCAACAATTGTTTGGTCTACATTTTTGGATAGAAGTACTTTATAAGAAATATTTGGGGCAATATGCTAATGGTAGTGTATTCCATCTTCTATTCGAAAGGTAGTACCAGCAAATTATTAAAGGGTCCTTTTGGTATAGCTTTTGATAGTAAGAGTTTCTTCTAGTAGATTTACACTAGTAGAGCTTTTAACAAAATCATTGGGTTGCCAATCACATCTTTTAACAAAAATTTTGTGACTTTTATATTATGAGAGAAATGGAATAGAATTTTCAAAATCATATAAGGGCATTTTTGACAATTTAACTTTTTATAAAAGCTTAAAAGGCTCAACCCCAAAAATCCTGAATTTTAGCTTTCCCATTAGAGGTAAAATAGCTTTTATAATCCTTCATAAACTGTTTTCCAATTACAATCAAATGATACAAAAAAGTTTGAAAAGAGCTTTTGGCATTAAAAAAGCTCTTTGGCCGGTAGAGAAACCAAACCAAATGGGCACGGAGTCTCGGAACCAAAGATGCCCCAATTGAAGTACATGAACTTGCAATATTCTAATAGCGGAAAAAAGATCTATGGCTTGGTGACTTATAATTATTTATAGTTTATGTTTTCTTGATGAGCTTTTTTTCTTTGGAAATTATTCTTCATTGTGTCAAAATCTGTGATGTACAATTTGGTGAAATAAAGTTGCCCAAATATGAAGGTTTTATCCTCTGGATCCTGTGAACCTTGCAAACACCTTTTAGTTTAGTGATTAATGGTTGGATTAGAGTGAAACCATAGGAGCATCATGCCTAGAATCTTTTAGGTCAATTACTTGGCCTATTATTAGCAAGACCATTAAATAAGTTATTAGCTATCTCTGCTTCTACAATATTTTGGTGCAACATACCATGTAGAATTTATTTTTACCCTATGGTGGGTGGGTTTGGTGAGATTAGAATTTGATTGTTGAGGATCATCCTGATTCTTTGTAGTTTAAGATATGTTGCCATATTCTCTATTGCAGAAGCAACATAAAACAATTTCAACAATGGGGTATTCTTTATTGGATTATCTCGCAATGAGTTATCCTTGTATGGATGTTCTTGTAATCCTACAGTTGTAAATTATCTTCCATTTTAAAGTATTTATGGAGCCTTTGCTTTCAACTTCCTTTAAGTGCAAGACATTTTGATGAATGTTCATTTGATCTTGTTTTCACCTATAGAAAACAGGCATATGTTGCTTACTGTACCTTCTCCATTGGGGACAAACATTCTGTTAATTTGTAACTATTTTGATAGTGATAAGTTTACTCAATATTGCATCACCTGACTAATAGAAGAAAAAAGATTTTGCTTGTGTTAGGTCTTTTGTTTTGTAGAAGTGATAGGGATATTTGTTGCTAATGATATGAAACTGGACAATATAAACATTATCCCTGACAGGCAAAATCTTTGATTTTAGATACTTATGCATTTTTGCAAATTTTGTCAATTGTACTGTTTGGCCTAAAAACTTAACAAAAAAATGAGTTAAGGCCTCCCAAAAAGAGGTAACTTGATAGCTAACAACAGTAACAACAACAAAAAAGGAGCAATATTTATTAAATTTCCATTATATGATATATCCAGAATATTAGGCAACTAAACTTGTGGCACAACGGGCCCGAACCCTGCCCCCTCATGGCTTTTTCTTGGCACCAAATATTTCAAGCCTTTGGCTCAAAAGGCCTCATTTGAGTATCGAAGTATGCAATGGATGATATTTTCATCTTTGCTAGCCCAACAATTTGGCTTCTCAAGGTTTTTCTCTTGGCGTGGATTTGAAACCCACCTAAGAAGCCTCATTTGGGTATTAGAGTACACAACAGATGATATTATCCTCTTTGGCAGCTTAATGACCTGGCACCTCAAGGTTTTGTTCTTGGTATGGCTTTTAAGCCCACTCAAGAGGCCTAGTTAAGGGAGGGTAATACACTTACAAGCACATCCCCAATCTCAATCCAAAGTGATGTGAGATATTACAAAACTGTTGATAGTTTACAAAGGAACTTTGCCTTTTTGACCTCAAGAATTTTTATTGAGTTGTGAACTATAACCGTGACTACTTAGTTTAGCTTTTGACATGCCACTTAGATTAGTATCATATAAAAGTTTTCCTTTATTGGAATGTGTCACAAAGGGTTTTAGGGATAGTGGTTTGACATTCCTATCGTAAAAAAAAAATTTTTTGTTACTTTTTAAATCATTATTTTTCTGAATCACTATATATACCCTGTAGCATCACAAAGGTTTTTAATGATAGTGGTTTGAGACTCCTATCATAAGATCTCAGAGAACTGTCTACATAACTTGACATTTTACTTTTTATTTTTACCATGTTCTATTCTAACAGAAAATAAAAATATATGCGCCTTCTAGAAATGGCTTGTTCTCTGCTTTGTTTTGTCTAGTTAGATTTTCTGACAAGTTTTATTCTGTAGCATCTCTCCATTGGTATTTTTCTTTGATACAGTTTATTTAAGTCATTAAAGTTGATCTTATTTAATTCAACAAAGTATGTGAGTTTATCATCTCATATTTTACTGGATGTGGTAGCAGGTTTTATGAACTCTGTAATATTATAACAGAAGGTGCCTGAATTGATTATATTCTCTGGGCATAGACATTTAAGTATGGCTGATGGGCTAGCAAGCTTCTGGGGTCCAGTCACATCAACCGAGTGGTGTGAAAAGAATTATGTCTACTCTTCTTATATTGCAGAGTTTTTCAACACTACATCAAATGTACCAGGCATTCTTTTGGCACTCATTGGTCTTATAAATGCTTTGAGACAGCGTTTTGAGAAGAGGTTTAGCGTTCTTCACATATCTAATATGATACTTGCCATTGGAAGCATGCTATACCATGCCACACTGCAACGTGTGTAAGTAGTAATCTTTTGTGTTGTTCCATCCGCTTTGATACACGCATGCTCACACACACACAAAACCCACAATTGCTTCACATAAGTAGTTCAATGAATCAGCACTGTTATTATTGTAGCAGTAGAACATATTTAGGGGCCTGTAATCAGAATATATTCCTTTCCTTTCCATTCAATTCATTTGAGTAGTTTGTTGTTTGAATAGCTAGCTCATCTACTCTAGTGAACAAGAACCAGCTGTAATTTGTTTTCAACTTTGTTGATCTTATTCACTCAAAACTGTTCTTTTAAGCATGAGAAGAATGAAAGGATAGATGGACCTTGAAATTTATAGGTGCTGACATCTGACAAGTTATGTGTTCGAAGTGTGAGTGTCAACCAAAGTATGCAATGGTTCTTGAAATGAATCTAAAATCAGAGAGAACACAATAATAGAGATGTTGGTAATTTGATGCTGGTGTGCTATTTGTGATATTACATATTCAACCAGAAAAAAGAAAGAAAGGAAAAAAGGCGGGTAGAAAATTGAAGTCTTAATATCATGTGAAAATCATTTACTAGTTGGGAAATAGCAAGGATAGGACTTGAAATTGTTATTAGTACATATCCTTTTAGTACATTGAAGTCTTTTAGGTCAAATGAGAGTTTTTCTGATAAGCAGATACTAATGTATATTATACTGGTATAAGACAAGTATTTACTAATGATGCTGCACTTGGTCACACCATTGATACCAGATAAATTTATAATTTACACACAAAGATAGTGAAGAGATGATTTATGACCGAAATCTGCTTTTGTGCATAATACAGGGTGGCTAAGAAAGATCATCTCATAGTTCTCACAATGTTTTTCACTTTGATGCACTCTAAACATCTGCTTATTGCAGGCTATCCAAGAGCATAAAATAGGATTTCCTCCTACAGAGAGTTAGGGTATTCATAATTCACTAGCAAATCATAATATTGGAATTGAATGCACTTCTTAGGACTAGGTGGTGGGTTTAGAGATGGGTTGTTTGTCTATTTATGTTGATCTGGATCCAGTTCCCTCCCTGCGAATATTTACAAACCTATACTCATTGCTTCATTGAAGGGTTGGAAATTAATTATAATTATTATTTCTGTTTATCAGGCAACAACAAGGTGATGAAACACCCATGGTGTGGGAAATGCTCCTATATATCTACATTCTCTACTCGCCAGATTGGCACTACAGGAGTACGATGCCCACATTCCTGTTTCTTTATGGAGCTGCATTTGCAGTTGCCCATGCACTTTTACGTTTTCAAATTGGCTTTAAGGTACACTACCTGATATTGTGTCTTCTTTGCATCCCACGGATGTACAAGTACTACATCCACACCGCCGATGTTAATGCCAAACGGCTTGCAAAGTTATATTTAGCCACCATAATCCTAGGAAGTCTTTGCTGGCTGTTTGATCGCTTGTTCTGTCAGAAGATTTCTGGATGGTATTTTAATCCCCAAGGTCATGCATTGTGGCACATTTTCATGGGGTTCAATTCATATTTTGCGAACACATTCCTGATGTTTTGTCGTGCTCAACAGCGCGGGTGGAGCCCCAAGGTTGTTCACTTAATGGGATGTTTTCCATATGTGAAGATCGAAAAGCCGAAAGTCCAGTGAGAAATCAAATCAAAGCTCAACCAAATTTAGTTTCTTTCTCACTCCTCGCTCTTCGTAATGTTGGTAGGTATATGGTTTTGCTTGGTCATGAAACAATAGGGCAATCGCAAATTCTTTTCATTTCACCTTTCTTTTTCCGAATGGATGTAGATGATAATCATCTTTTGAGGTATTGGTTAATTTTAACCGTACACTTTATTTTGCAGCTAAAAGGAAGCAAAAGATATTTGTCAAAGTTATATTTTAGTTGAACATTTGATGAATTGGGTGGTGTTTATATCAGGATCTTAAAAAGGTGAATTGCTAATGTTTCATTTTTCATATGCCCGAGTTGAACTTGATCGAACATGTATAGTTTGTTACAAGGAATGTACTGTAAATGAACTCAACCGACTTGTACATTAGTCTTGTGAAAAGGAATTTTAATTTTAATTAAACCCATAACTTAAATGAACAGAGCTTTTTCTTGTGGTGTCCGTAATAATAGATCCGAAGAAAACTTGTATGATCACAAGAGATCATACTGAAAAACTAAAAGCAATTGTGCAGACATTTTAGAATGCTGTTACATGACTCAAACTATAGAATCATTAATGATAGTTGAACTTATAGAAATATAAAATAATCTCTTCACTTTTCCAAATCAAGTGAAAAAAAATCATACCCTTTTTCTGTCAAGAGACAATAATAATATTCTTGACGCCGGTTTGCAGTAACACAATTTCATATTCGTTACATTTTACATGTTCATTTTTTGACTTTTCGTGTTATTTGTCAAATTACCAAATCCTGTTTCAGCCATTTTAGTCACTTTGTAAATACTATTCAAAACGAAAAATTTTCATTTCACTCGAGTGCATCATCACATAACTAGAATATCCAAAAGCATGCTGTGACTACCAACTACGAATAAATTATCCTCGATCACAACTCTCTCCGTAGCTAAAGATATCCATGTCAACATCCCAGCATCAGATCTTAGAAGGGTAGCCATTTTCCTCCCAAAATAAGCTCCAGAACACGTAGTCATCACACAACAGAAACGGAAAAATCCCCATCTTTCTCCGGTCTCAGAAAAATCAACTGGTCAGCGAAAAAGTGTTCAAAAGCACAATCAAATAGACAAAAGATTACGGTGAACAAGTGACATTCAAGCTCAAGTTGTTTTGGTGCAACCAAAACTTCAAAACGAGCCTATTCATAATTATTACCATATTCTAACATCATTGCATCAAACAAGATTAATAAGAACTTAAAGAGAATCAGAGGGGAGTGGTATCAACCAAGGCTTCCACAATCTTCTTCTCCAATTCTTTTTGATCGATCCACATAGAACTTTGCCAACATAGGAGCTCATTCTTCTCTTTTTTGCTCTCTTCCCTTGCATTTTCTTTCATCTTCCAGTTTTCAAGCTTCTCAGCTCTTTCCTTCAACTGCATTCATAAAAGGCAAAATGATTCAGACATATTGTACAGTAGTGCTAATTAAACATCAAAGGCAGAAGATGAAGCAGGTTATTCCACGTAAAATAATCAAATAAACAAAAATGACCACATTGCAGAAACAGCCAAATGATTGACGTTCAAGTGATGAATGCACAAGGTAAATGGCAGCTTTATATCTGACGTTCAAGTAATCAATAAACAGCATGTTCCTTATCTGTATCATGTTGTCCAAGTCCAAAGTTCTCAACACTGATTCGTTGAGCATTCTATTCTTTCAATTCAAAAAGGATCTCTGTGTTGTAATGTTTTACACTGGTTTGAATTATTCATACAACTGAAATGTGTTCTTCCAAACACAATTCTAATTCAGATTATAGTACAGAATTGAGAAGCTTTGAAGAAATTCTCAGAAAATGCCCATTTAATCCAGATAACATATAATTTTTCACTTTTTCCAAGTGTTATCAAAGTTCAGAAAACAAAATGGATAAAGAAACTATTAATCAGACAAACTACTTGCATAAAATCAAAAGACTTTCATACGTATTGGAAAATTAAAGAAAAATTTGAATTCACACTGAAGTTTCCAACTTAATAATACATTCCTTAAAAGATACGTGGAAGAAACGGAGACTTCAATTGCCAAAAAAAAAAAAAAAGTTCAAACTTTTGTTACCGAACGACTCTGTACACAGTATACCATTTCAAGAAACAGTGAATTGCCATTTCACTCTTCATCATTATGCTTTGGGTTTTATTGAATGAACAGGAAAGGAAAATTATATTCATAGAAAAACACATGTTGCTATAATGTATAGGTCAAGATAGCTCGCAAATCATCAGTTCAAAACCAAGAGATGAGGACATATAAAAGAGTTCTGACATGGTTAAAAAATACGACGAAAACACCCCAAAATCAGTGGATAATAAAGACAGAGGAACATCATTTCTTTCTCCTAAATACATATAATTAGGCCCTTTGTTTAATATTCAATAGTTCTATAACTCTTTACAGTTAATAACTGATTAATAAATTTATCATAAACCGACTTTGTTCCTAGTGCCTAGTAACACTAAAATGAGTAAAAAGTTTAAGTTTAACCCTGAAATCTCCTGGCCATCTTATACAGTTGGACATAATCATGGACACCAAATTTAAGTTCTTTGTTCATCCCCTGAAATATGTTTTATAAACGAGTTATAAAATGGTGACTACACAAACCTACAACCTCAGTTGTAAGGAAACTAATATAGAGTAAAGTAAGGTTTAACTGTGAATTGTAAGAACACGGACGGGAATCTGATAGCTAAACAAAATATGAACATTCAAAAAATAAAGCAGATTGAGAACAATACGGACAATTCTTAACCAAATGAAAATGCTAGTACTTGCATACAAGTCACCAGAAAAACTAATGCCCTACGGATTCGCAATCAGCAAGCAATACTTTCTAATAAATCAAAACTACGTCATAGTTTTCAAAACACGTTTTCAGATTATGATCAAAAACCCATCAAACAAAACATATTTATTACAATTAGCAACACATGGAAAGAGTTAAAAAGAGGGCACATACTAGGGTTTGGCGAAACTCCTCTTCAGCAACCTTCCTTTCCTGGGCTCTAACCTTAGCCGCTTCGGCTTTCAACTTCTTGCGCTCTTCGTTTGCGCGCCTAAGAGCCTCTTTTCTGGCTTCGTCTTTCCTCTGCTTCTCGAGCCTCAGCATATCCATTTCTTGGATATAACCCTTGCGCATCTCCTTGACTTGCTTGGCGTATTCTCTTCGCAACTGGGCGAGTTTCTTCTCGGCTTCTTTGGGGTTTTTGGGGGCATCCCAACTGCCTAAGAAGGAGTTCGATTCTAGAAATTGGTGGGTCTGTTGGTTGTTGTTACGTTGGATTGGCGCCGCCGCGCTGGAAAATGAACGAATCAGTAGGCGGAGGGTAGGGCGAGAGACGGTGGCCATATCATGCAGAGTTGGTGTGGAGTGACGGTTTTAGGGAAAGATAAAACAGAGAAGGATTCGATTAAGGCACAAGTACTTGGGTTTGTTTGAAATGATAGTCAAAATGTAGGGGCCAATTTTAATATAACTAACTTCATTGTTTTTCTAATTTTTTTTTTTTAAATAAATAAAAAAGCAAGCGGACCAAAATGCCCCTGAAAGTGAGGTCCCTGTGTTAAACACTAAGAATATATAAATAGATAAATAAATAAATAAATAAATCACCGT
>CP135541.1:4004396-4031731 GCA_032402905.1 Khaya senegalensis
CACCGGGAAGCTTTGGCACCTTTTGGCTATTTAAGATGAAAAACTCTGTCTGCTCCTTAGTGGAACCTGATTCTGCCATGGTTGTGATCATATGAAGGAAATTTGCCAAGTGTAATTCAGGATTGCCATCAAAGAACAAACGAGAAAGCTCCATATATAAGGCATGAGAATCAGAATCCCGCGTTGTGTACAAAGTATTGCCCTGTAAAAATCAAATAAGATGGAAACAATAAATGATAAATACCACCTTGGCAGAACTCACTGCATTTGCATATAAATTACAAAACAAAATAACAGTATGCCAAATGAAGGATCAATTCCATACCTGCAGAAGACAGCTGCATTCAAATTTCTTTTTAGATGCAACACCACTGCTTTTGATAACATTCTTATAGAACAGCTTTTCAACAACAATAATTTGTAGATGATTAAGTACCTCAAAACCAGACTGCTTGAGCTTGCAATATATATCAGGGTGCAAACTAAAGATGTAGCGCTGTGCATAAGAAAGAGCCCAATTCACCAAGGAAGTTTTGAAATAACAATCAACTAGACCAGAATACATTGCTTCACGAGTTACAACCTGCAAAAATTCAAAAGCAATTAAAAAAATAAAAATAAAATGACAGAAGAAAGAAGAAAAATTCTATCGAAAGATTTTTTTTGACATCTTATATGTAACATAAATAACATTTGAGAACTCACCACACAAAAGCACTGTGTATGTATTAGTGAAAATGGACATGTTTCCAGATACTATATTGGAAAAGTTGAAAACTCAGAACACAGATCTCACCTCTGAAAGAGCAGGAATCCCTAGAGTTTGCATGAGAGTGGACACTTTAGTTCGAAGCATCTCTTGCTCATTGTCACCAAGTTTACCGAAGTAAAGAAAATCAATATCATCCACATGCTTAAATCTCTTCCTCAACTTCTTATCATCACACCAGCATACCAGACCGAAAGAAGGATGTAGGGAAACCCACTTATCTTGGGCAGTTGGAAGCACTTTATTCTCCAATTTCACAAGAAATTCTTTCAAGCAAGCAATATCTCTAGAATTCAGCATTCCAGATTTCAGTTCATCAGCCCAGCTAAGGAAAACTTGGAAAACCTAAGATGTTAAAGAAACACATAGACATTAGTACAAAGCCTGCCAATTGTAAGTCAGTTTTAAATCAGGGTAAATTTCATTCACCTCCCCTGAGGTTTGATGAACTTCAAAAAGAAGGGATCTGCCAGTATTTTAAATAAACTTCAGAGTAGGCCAATGAAAATTTCCTTTATATTATAATACATACAGTGTTGGCAGCTTGTGAAGGCAAAGCAACAGCTGACAACTGCAGCAAAATCTGAAGGTAGCTACGAAGAGAGGGAGTCTTGGTTACTCCACATATCTTGACAAAAAATTCATGCAGACCTGGATATACAATAGATAACATCTTGGTTAACTGGTGGTGAGTTGCATCAAGAGAGCTGCACTGAGGATACATATTCTTTATTAGGTCTGTAATGCCAGTGGCATCATGCCAATATACTTCTTCAGAAGACAAAAATACACCAGATATCACATCATCACGCCTGAAGCCAGATGTATACGGAACAAATATGGAAGGACCTGACTGTAACTCCTCCAAAATTTTTTGCTTTGAAACAGTCATCTCATTCCATATACATGTGTACAACTTAGACATTTGTGCAATGCTGGCAGACAAAAAGGTCAAAATTTCAATGAAAAGGTCATAAATGGAGCAAACAAGTTAAAAGCATGGCATGTCACAAGATGAACATTGCATATATCTAATACACATCCTATATCAAAACCAAATTAACAGAAAAGGGTTAAAAAATGTGTTCTAAACATCCAACATATGCGAATTTCAATAGTCAGAAATAAGGTGATAGAGAAGTACACACACACACACACACAAAAGAGTTGGAGAAAAATATACTATATAGGGGAAAGCAAATCAACTTTGGAGAATAGATTCCATATGCATGTGCATGCATCCTTAGCTACTAATATATGATGCTCATTCCTTAAACAACAGTTATTCAGAATAGATGTAAACTTTAGAAAAGAAATCAGAACTTAAGACCACCAAGCGTAAATGAAATTAGGTGCAGAGACTGCTGATAGTAGAACACAAGGTCGTCTACACCAAGAATTTCTGATGCATCATAAGCAAAAAGCAGAAATGGAACCAAATACATTGTGGATATCAGTCATTTCAAAAGGGCAGGGAAAAATGCCAAAAAATATCAAAACATTTGTTAATGGTATGTTAATGGTTCATATGAGTCCTTATGAAAAGCATCTCAATATAGAAAGACCAAAGCACAAGTCTAATGCAGTTCACATACTTAGGGTCTACACACCCAGATGGCCATGCAAAGAAGCACCATCCAAGCATAACTAACGTGGCCATGATAAACATTAATGACCCAACGGATGCATGCATGCCTAAAAGCAACTACAACTTTTTAAAGAAGGCAAACATCCCTGCAATCAAATCATTATAACATCAAATACTCATTAGACAATTAATCCAGAATACCAAAATCCTATATTACAAATCTGAAAACATAGTTTGAGTTCATCAATAAAACTGGTTTGACCATTCAATTTTTTGACTATTGGTTATTAGTGTTTATATATTACCTGTTGTTCAACCAATTTCCTGTACAATTACAAATTTTCCTATATTTATATGTAATATAATAAAAGATATGAGGCAGTAAATCATCAGATTAGCCATGTGGTAGGATACCAGCCAACTAAATCTATGCAAGTAATATGCATCCACATACCAAGTTTCCATACAACCAAAATACTCCAACAGCCCCAAAGGACTAGAAATACATTATCTGGCAAAATATTTCTATAAGTAGAAGAAAATGAATAGCATAAATTGACTCGTATGAAACCAAATTGTGGTAATTAGCTTCTACAAATAAGTTTGCCTCCTAATAGGATTTGTCATCAACAGGAGACACAGAAATACTAAGAGATATCTACCAAAAAAATTCTATAATCTATGTTTAAAATATGGTGCAAATGCCCGTGTTAAATAGACAGAAGAACAAACAGGTTTTAAAATAAATTATCCCAACATCTGATATGCTAAGAATTCAATCACCATGATAAGCAGTAATACCTAGCCTTGAATGGGGTCTCAGATCCTCTCCATACTTTTAGGATCTCCAAAATGTCATCAAGGGTAACTTCAGTCTTCAAGCCAATATCACGTACTAACTTTTCACTTTTAATCTGTTCCACAGAAATGTATGGCTTAATTATGTAATGTATGAAAATTAGCCTAAGAAAAGACCTTCCATTTGATAAGGACAGATACCATGTCTCATACAGCTTTACGTTGGAATATAATGAAAAAAAATGTTTTGTTGTTTGCAATGGAAAACAAAACGAATTACTATTCAAATTTATTTTGTTTGTGAAATCAATAGATAAATTCATCATGCTTTACCATTTCATATGTTGTGGCCATTTAATTTCAGCTTAAGCCCATTATATGACCGAAAAAACATATATAAAATCATAAATTCATGTCAGTTGGTGTAAATGTTTGTGACCAACAAACTTAATGTATTTGCATCCTAGAAAAAGGTTGAGAAACTAGTATGCCTTGCTTTTCTCTCCTTTCAATAGAAATCCACTCTTCCATCCCTTTCATCCGAAAAACAAAAGATGGAACAAAAGCCTGAGTGGCACAAAAAATGCTCATTCAAAATGCATGTTCCTATAAAACTAGAAATTCAAAAACATATTTGGAATTGAGCTTAAGGAAATAAATAATGACTTCCTTGCAAACATATGACACAACAGAAAAGAAGAAAGGAACACGTCCGTTGTACACAAGTATCAAACTAACCTTTGGAACAACATATGGAGCAGATGCACCTAGGATCGCACGCACTGCATCACAGTCGTGAAATAAATCCTTAGGATAGTGAAGCTCATCATCCAAGCTTGATACTGCCCACTGAATATCACAGATGTTGCTTATAAATGAAGACTTGAAGGATCTGTCATCACCGTTGGGTTCAGATTTGTAATAGCCTGTAGTTTTGTCAGAGTAGCAGTCATCCCATAGAGTATCAAGAATCTCCAATAAATATTTACAACATTCCCGATTAACACTTGTGGTAAGTAGAGATAACAAATGAAACAACTCATTGGAATCCCAATCTCTGGCAGCTGATCTAGGGGAAATTAGCTCCTTAGTCAGCAGCATGCCTTTGCAAACAGTATCAGATATATCATCAACATTCTTATCAACTTGAACTACTTGCACAAAATCTGTGATGCCAATTTCCTGGAAAAATTTTCTCCACTTTATCAGTCTACATGAGAGAAGCTCATTTGCTGGATGCTTCAGAT
Source organism: Khaya senegalensis (assembly GCA_032402905.1). NCBI lineage: Eukaryota > Viridiplantae > Streptophyta > Magnoliopsida > Sapindales > Meliaceae > Khaya > Khaya senegalensis. Next base: position 4,008,799 of record CP135541.1, read on the forward strand.
AGGTGACATCAACCTCGTGCCACTTGATATCCATGACATGAATCAACTTACTAATAATCACAGGATTGCCAAAATCTTTACTGAAATGAATTGGTATCTCAGATGATCGCTTAAACCCATGATTTGTTGACACGAAGGCTCTACTTCGCAACTCTGAAACAATAAACTCTCTCTCAACTTGACAATTGGGACAGTGAGACTGTAAATGGATCATTGCAAAGCAAAGATAATCTGTCATCAAATTTTTGTCGCCATTTGCTGTTCTTTCATCAGATATTGCTGGCAGAATATGCATCTTTACAATGTCATGCGCAGATAGCTGTTGAACACCAATTTTGCGAAGCATCCTAGTGAGATTGTCCACTGAGATCCCATCCAAGCAGGAATTATCAACAGCTGATGCAGAAAGGAGGGCAGGACTCACAGTTCGAAGTTTTGCACATAAATTTGGAAAAGCTTCAAGTCCAAAGCCACCATCAATTTCAGAGCTATCAGAATGTAACCAAATTGTCCCTTCATCCACTGAGCTGAACGTACCATCTGAAAGGGGAATAAATGGAAATTTTCTGAGGTTATCAATGAAATCTGTTTCTATTCCAGAGTGGAAAGAAGATTGCCCCGAAGAATGGAATGAAATTGTATAAAGCTCATTTAGCCAAGAAGATAACCAAACAAGGCCCATTGATTTCAGGTCAGTTTCTGTCCGAGACAATGAGGATATAACTTGAAGTAGAATTTTGGGTCCATACTCCTCAATACCCAGTGCCCTTGCCAGTGAATCTGACAAAACTATATCCTTATTCAAGAATCCAAGGCCAAGGTGCTCATGAAGCAAGCTATCAGGAAGAAGGGCGCGCACCTGATCATTCCAACCTCTTAGAACCTTGCAAGGAGGAGCCCACTGATTATTTCTTCCTTCCAGAATCAAGCAGTTAGACATTCGCAATTTAGAAATTATCATTCGAGGAAGACTAGAAAAGAAACCATGCACTTCCCCAACAAGTGGAACAAAGCTCATGTAAGCTGCCACAGCTTTTGCTGGATTCTCTCTGAAACAAGGAAGATCACAGAAAGATCTCTCTGCACTGACAAATAAGCCAGGAAACTCTGACAATAACCATTGGTTCCAGGGACTATTGCCATCAACTTCCTCCCTCGATGAAGGAAGGACAAAATCACCTTGGAGAATAAATTTCAAACCATAAGTCCTTAGAGGAAGAAAAGCAAAAACAGGTTGCTGGCGTAAAAGTGGACTGTAATTTCCCTCATCCGACTCCTGTAATGTAAATGCTATGGCAATTTCCGTAGTTTGCACATCAGGGCGAATAACATTTGCCTGCAACTTTTGAGATGCCACAAACCAGGTCATTTTATCTTCCCCACACAAAACCTTTATAATACCATCTCCAACAATTTCTTTTTTCATGACAATGAGTGAATCATTAAGCATGTTCCGAAACATGATACACTTAAGTCGGTGAAGGAAAAGTAACAAAGATGGATGAAGATCTAAAAACATATTGACAATGTTGTTCATGCCAATTCCTTCAGATAATTTTGATCTGAAAGGAAGCCTAATACAGGTCTTCCAACACTTACAGTCCAATTGAACAGGGTCTTTAGATGCTAGCCTACAAAACATGTCAATGTTGCAAGGAGGAACAACTGTTGGCAAAATAAAACCAATTTGACCTTCACTTATATCAAACTTGACATGGAACCCATTGGAATGAATCTCTGGAGCATCTGTAACCTGCAGAAAGACAAGTCAGCATTTGAAGAAAGCTGATTATTTATAAAATTTTTTAAACATAACACTACCAATGAACATCCTAACCTTTTATAATCTTAAGACCAACAGTACAGGGAAACATTTCAAAGTTGACAGTATTTTAGAATTGGACATTCAAAGAATTCAATTTTATCACACACACACACACACAAATGCAAGACTAAGTAAATTCATTAAATACAGTACAACCAAAAAAAAAAAAACAGTAATATTAATCAGATATATCACCACTCCTGCAGTTTGACTTTGGACAAATCAAAATGAGAAGCATTCACATGCCAAAGTGCATCAAATCGAACCATTCAATGGCTAAATTGTTCCATCCACTATTCTGTTTCCTCTTTCTTCTGTCATTCTATGAGGCATTTCAGTGCACTTGATTAACTTTTTAAACATAACATTTACTTACAGTTGCAACAAATGTATGTTAAAAAAAATAAAAAATAAATCATCAGTTCCTTCAGCATACCCGAAAAACAGATTTGAAACCTATGCCCTTCTGCCCAATATAGCCAGCAGCAGATCCTTTCTTTGTTGAATTTCCAACATCACAAAGTGCTTTAATGTTCTGAGCAGAAAAACCGTGCTCATTATTTAGGACAATAATGCCTGACTCTTGAAGTATAAATGTCAGTGTTGGTTCTGCATTTTCTGGGTAGATATTATCATCAGCATTTTGAACCTGGATCAACATGGAGAAAAATTACATGCCTTAAGATTTTACCATTGGTTGCTATCAAATTTAAACCGAAAGTCAAATTGGATACAGAAGCAAGCACACAAAATAGAGCATACAATTAAGACCATTGTGTATACTATAAAGCGCTTGCATTGTGGCAATAGAGAAAATCCCTTGTAAGACAAACAAATAATAGACAATGAACAACATTTATAAAGTCAAATGATGCAGACATTAATAGCTAATTTGGAATTAATTAATGAAGTCAAAAGTCAAGTCGTCCTAGTTCAAATGGGAAAATTACCAACAGTCACATGTGAATCCTGGGTAAACGAAGTCTAGAAAATCTAGAGTTGTGAAGACACCCTAGAAACCAAAGTTATGTTAAGTAAAAGAAGAAAAGGTCACCGGCTGCAACTAAGAACCTAACAAAACTTTTCAAAATGTGAGTTCTCAAACCACTTGTATGGGTTGGGTTGAGAATTGGAGGGCCGACATGGCTAGGGCCCTATTTTCCAGCAATGACCGGTCAAGGTCAATCAAAGTGGGGATTCACAGATGATTCTCAGCATAGAAGAGATCTTAACAAGTCTGATCACCATCTATAGAAGGATTGAACGGCAGATTGATCATCGACTCAAGCACGTATTGCCAGCTTCACATTACAATATGTCCCCAGAAAGGTCAACAAAGAGCGCCTCCTTTCCACACTAAACCTAAAAACCGAACCACTTGAGCTCAATCAACAAAGCATTCCATAGAATTGAAGCCCACTTCTCTCCAAGAGAGCCACTTTCCTAATTGCCCAATGAACTGGTGGAATACATAAAAACAGTTGTAATCTAGTACCATAAAAGAGGGCAGAAAGTACTAAATAAAATCATAGTTGACAGCAGAAAATTATCAGTATTTTCCAGACTTTGCTAAAAGCTATTGTTCTAAGTTTTTTTCCAGATCTCCTTCCTCAAGAAATATTGGCTCTGTTGGTGTTTGGAGAAAAATAATCTCTAAGTATCCTGTTACTGTAGGCAGTACCATTTTTCTGCTGACATCATCAACTAACGGTGGTAAGGAGACAAACTTTGTACTGCCACTCTAGCCAATCAACAAAAGTCCATTATTGCAAAAAAGATTCCAAGTGAAACATAAAGCAGATGTCTGGTCAGGAGAATCTCATAACCAGAGAACAGTCCATCAAAGTTCAAATGAACATCTTTTGTCGGTTAACAGGCATAAAAATCTAGTTCCACTGTTCATCTATTCCAACCTGTCATGACAGCAAGTTCCATGAAATCAATTGCATCATTACCACCTCTAAACAGCTAAAACAAGCAAGACAATCTAAATTCTAGGCAGCCAAATCTGGGGTAGCTTTCATGGTGTGGTACTTATTCATAACAAGTTCCATGGGTATCCTTAGTTAATATAGATAAAGAAATTGATGCAATAATCCATCAGGCAATTTAACTCTTGGGACAGAAGACAAGAAAGAGAAAGGTAGTGAGTTACACCAAAAATCAAGTTAGCAACTACAGCAGATTACATATTTACATCCTTGTAGCAGGTAGATCATCAAAATCAAAACTACATCTCTGTATAGGGAATAACCAGCAGCATACAATATTGATCTGCAACCTAATGGCTACTTTACATCATGTTTTAGTCAACCTTTAATGGGAAAAAATTAGCTTTCTAGCACTACATGTTGTAAATATAGTTTCCGGCTAGCAAGGGAAGAAATAAGGCAGAACCACATTTCGAAAATTCAGCATGGAAAGTGAAATCAAGTTACCATTTTTAATATTTTGATGTAAACTTTTGTATCTGGTAAGCAATTTTAAGCCATATGTTATAAACTCAATCATATAGGCAACCTTCCAATGACAATAAAATTTTCCAACACTGCATGGCACCCATAGCTAGCAGAATCACTTGAACATAAATCATACAACATAAAGACAACAATAAATGATTTATAAGAATAGAAAGAGAGGCCAAGACAAGATGTTCTCAGGTGCAACAAAAAGAAGAAATTAATTCCATCTATGTTCAGTAACAAGCAAAAGTTTATCACTCGCAATACAGAAAATACACAGAAAAAAAATGCAAACTTACAAGCTCAAGAAGAAAATGTGAATCCTGAGAATATAATTCCTGTGAAAGACAATGAAGTGCTCTCCCTAAGCGAGCATGCTGCTTCTTCAACATGTTAGTTTCCATATTTGAAAGATTTGGATGCAAACCAAATTCATCTTGCCTAATGGATTCAACAATCAGGGCTGCATCCTCCAATTTCTCAACTCTGGACAATGGTTGTGGGGAGCAATTGCCTGTTCCATCAAAGGAAGCTTCACCACCAATTGTGTGAGAAGCTTTACCACCATCTTCTTTACGAACATCAGCTCTGACATAATCAATAATTGTGCTGTTAGAACTGGAAATTTTATTCAATGCATTTTGCACCATATACCCCAACCCTGTGTTCAACTGAGACTTAGCAGCTTTCAAGTGAGAATCATCAAAGGGCACTAATAAGTCCACGGTCACAGTGGAACAAAAAGCATGGTAATCATGAATCCACTCCACTATGCCAAGAGACAGTCCCACTTCATGAAGCATCAGATGCTGCTCTGTTTGGTTGCATTCATTTAAAATGGCTAAAGGGGCATCTTTAGTAAAAGATTGAAGACCAGAAAGTAACACATCAGCAGCAAAACTGCGAAACTCTGAAGGCAAAAAACCAAGACAATCAAGGACAAACCTTGAAGCAACAGGAACTGCCTTACTAAATTTGATCAATTGTTCATGCACATCACCGCTTAAACTATCAGTAGCAACTACATCTAACATTTGTCGTCCATTTGATATATTTCCATGCATTAGAGAATTCTGACAATCACTTACTTCAATATTTTCCACATTATTTTTGAAAATGACTTCAAATGCATGTCTTGCATGGCATTTTAGGAGCGACATAGGAACATTTTTTTGTCCCCCAGCCAGTGCAAATGAAGATAACAGTTTCACAGCTGTTTGGAAAGAAGATCCCTTAAGTGCAGTTTCAAGAAACGAATCTGCAGTAGCTAAATGATCAATCCGGATCACTTTGCCATCCTTAGTCACCAAACACATCAACTCTTTCTCATTGACATCATTCAGCAACCACCCTAGAAGAGGTCCAAGAGTGGGAGCAAATACAAGGTCCCAGTGTGACCATGAGTTGAGATCCGACAACATAGGTGCTCTAAGTAAGATTTCAATTGCATCCTTGGAAGTTACAGATTCAGAAATCTTTGTTCTCTGGCCATTGTGGGTTCCCACTGCAGTGGTTTCCAGTAAAGTGTTCTCTTGATGGACCAATGAATCTTTACTGAGACGAGTTCCTAATAAAGTTTCAGAAAATAGGACACACTTTGACATTACATCATTTCTATATTTTCCCACAGCATCTAGAAAATCTTCCATGGAACAATTTTCCTCAATTTTGAAACTGAGTAATGGGAATTGCCTTATAAGAAGTTCAGAGACCATCTGCTTAGTAATGATTTCATTTTCCCATAAACAATTTGAAGCCTGTGATACTAACACGATCAACAGATGCTGAAGCAGGGAAACCTGTAAAGGAGACCTGTCGATTATACCACCAGCGAATAAATTCTGCAGCTCAGTAGGTAATACAGAGACATATTTTTCCAGAAACATGAAAAACTCCCCATAACCAAGGGATTGGAATTCCTTAATACAAAATTGCTCTGCCAGCCAACTTTCACAGCTGCACAGCTTCCTTAAAAGTATAAACATCTTTTTTACAGGCGATTCAACATTGCTGATGATTTCATGGTCCAACTCAAAGTATGCAGACACTTTCTGCATCACTTCTTCAACTGTCACACCTGTGAGACCTATTAATCAATTACACATTACAAAAAAAATGGAAAAAAAAAAAAGGTTCTATGGATGATCTGAAGACCTGATAACTAAGAGAGAGATGGGAGGGTTTGACTTGGGAAAGGCTCATTTGTGGAGCAAACAATTAATGGCAAAAGCACTATAAGTCAAGATCCTTCAGAAGTGGGAAAATAATAAGAACAAATTTCCACACAAATGCACGGAAGGAAAAGTGAGAAGACAGCAGAAAACAACACTTGTAACAGAATATGACAAAACTATTTTTCTTTTTTTTTTTTTTTCCTTACCTATTCTTCATAATAAACAAAGATGACAGTAATTAACAAAGAATATGCATCTCTGGAAATGAATTCCACAAAAAAAAAAAAAAAGAAAAAAAAAAGAAAAAATGAGGGAGATCAGTTGTATACAAAAATACATCCAAAAGCTATTATGCAGAAACCCTATCTTTATAAAGGAAACATCACTTACCATGCGTATGCTGTACAATGTGCTCAGTGTTTACTACTGCAACTGGTTTACTTGGTTCAACCTCAATGCTTTCATATTCAAAATACTTATCAGAAAGTGTGCTAGTTAATTCATTTTGACTAATTACTTGTAAAGTATCATAGACACTGTCCCACATTCCACATTTGATGGATGTCACCTGCAATAAGGAAAGAGCAATTTTACTCGTATTTAAAGATCTCAAATCAATGGATGACAATGAACAGCAAAAGTATGGAACAGTCACTAAGTGAATGCAAAGAAAGAACAAGAGTAAAAGACAATAAAAACCAAAAGTCAAAAGAATCAGTATCTTAATGCCACCCATATTCTTTTAACTAAAAATCTAATTGTTTTCACTCTTGGTATTTATTGTCATTTAACTAATAAACCAAGACCAAAACACCAATGCAAGAGCCAGGACAATACACTTCCAGTCTTCCATAGTATCTCAACTTTCTTTCCTTTCCCAATAATAAAAAAGAAAAATACTCTCCTTGAGAAGAGAAAAATAAATCCTGCAGCAAATCACAAAATTTTTGCTCTTTTACAAAAGTTTTATCCTCAAAAAGAGGCTACAGAGCTCTCTAGGTTTCAATTTCCCAGCCTGCTTCTTTTCTGAAAACTGAAATATTATTTCCATTACCTACTCTGGACAACAGATTTGGTTTTGATTTCCTGCTTCAACACATATGCAACATAATAATGTATAGTAACCTCAAGTACACCCAATAACGATCAAGAGCAATTCTATTGACCACAATTGTGTCAAAATAAAGTTGTACTTTGCAATAATAACAGAGTCATCATGATTTCATCACAGAAAAATGAGAACTTTATTTATATATTAAAGAAAGATTGACAAAATAGGATAGACAGACTAGAGTTTAAACCATTAACATTAGGTATGAAACAGATATTATATATATATATATATGTATGTATGTATGTAAGTATGTATGTACGTATGTATATGCAAAGAAGCATCAGAAAGTTATCATTTTAACCTTAAAAAGTCAGAAAAACATTTACACATGGCTCTCTGATATTACTGAATGGCCATAGTCAACTTACAGCAATATTTAGTAATCCAATGCATGGGTAGGATGAGAGCATTAATTTCATTCTCTTTATATGTTGAGCTGCCTTTTTAGGATTTGTTGGTTTATAGAACTCTAGCATTCTTTTGAGAACCTGCAAATGCAAAACAAAATCTACTAAGAATTGCATCACCTACTAAAATGACAAGAAAATTTCCAAAGGTATAGAAAACAATGAACATTAACAAAAATGATAACATAAAGCATTGCCTGAGTCTCTAACACAGATTAATAAAAAGCTCTGAAACCACAAAACCAGCATTAATTGATAATACATGTATACATCACAAATGATAGATATGACTTCTACTATGGTTTCATCATAAAAAAAAAAAAAAAAAAAAAAAAAAAAAACACCCTCACTTAATGAAAGAGTCTAGCATAAATAAGGTCATATACATCATGAAAAAAATAGCAAATTAATGTCATCTCAATGTATTTTTTATTTATATTCCCTTTGCACCAGTTAGTTCCTTTTTCTTCTTGTACTTGTCACTTATCAATATTGCATATTTGTTTCAACCAGAGAAAAATCTATAGAAAAAAGACATAGATAAACTTAAGCTATGAAATTCAGACTAAAAGAAAAACAGGGAGTGTAGCAGAGGGTAGTTAGGTATCCTATGTATCAAGTAGCAAAAAGTAAATGCAGGATGATATTCCTTGGGCTGTCATTAAGACAAATGTGAATCTGCAACAGACAGACCACATGACTTCACAAAAATTTTGCTATGGAAAAACTTTAAGTAAAGCAGTGCAAGCAAATAATGACCACAACATTTACCACGCTTAACTAAATGGAACAGGCATACTTTAACATCAGAATGTTCTGAATTCAGCACCACAACCTACAATTGTAAGGAATTTGGAAGCAGTGTTATCACCTTATAAATGATGGATTTACTATTAAATCTTCCAGCCGGCTGAACATGTTAGGGGTTAAATTACAGTGAGTAGTTAAAAAACAATACAATGCAAATACATTGACAGAGCAGAAATGCACACCTAGATTGCCTACTCCCATTGCAAATGTTTCAATAAGAAAAAAAAAAAAAAATTCTATTATCTTCAGCTTTCCGTATGCTCCTGAAACATATATAATGCATCAAGTTAACTTCTTTTCATATCTTCTTCGATTAGTGAAGTTTTTAGCCCTTTTCTAGGTGTTGAAATTGTCTTGGATAGCTTTCATACAACTGATTACATGTGTAGAAAAGCCCTATAATTATTTAAAGAATCGTACATGAGAATTTTCCAAATTTAAACTCAATAATTTACGAAGTCAATTTTGAGCAAGTTGATTTTACACCCACACCCAAAAAACCTTCATCAACTATGCGCATAAAACATATCAAACAACTTCAACACTGCTGAAAAGACAGAAAGCTAAGGGCAAATATTTGATACGGGCAAGAGAATTGTTAGAGATTCATGTAAACTTTTAGTTATAAGAAAACCACTGACCTCACCCACAGAGTAGTCCTTACACACCTCCTTCCAGGTTGTGATGAACATCCTCATAGAATCATTAGAAAGTGAAATAATATCAGCTTCATCTAATTTATCATCTTGCATCTCGTTATCATTTTCAATCGGAAGGGTACCTCCCTTTGCTTTCTTTCTTTTAAGCAACTTATCAGGTGCAGAGCTGGAACAGCCTGAATTCTCGATCTTTCTTTTCTTTTTTGATGACCCAATATATTCATCTTGCCTAGAGCTGCCCCCCAAAGGAGAAAGCTGGTGATTTATTTCATTTTTCAAACCAAGTCGTTTCATCTCTTCAGTTGCAGATGGATAAGGACAACTACTCACCCGGTCAGAATTCTTGATTTGTGATGAGAACTCGACATTGCTGCCAACATCATTTTCATCTTCATATATACAATCATCACTATCCTCGCCCTCTGAACTTGACGTAACAAATCTAATGTGCTTGCCACAAAAATCCTCATTTATTGAAGAAAACGATTTCACACGCTCGCATATGGCAGAAAATCGTTCATCCAATTGCTTTTTCTTGTGTGAGGAAAAGATAGGGCGCTTGCAACGTTTATAATCAGGTTGCAATTGCTTCCATAATTTCTTTAGTGGGACATCTTCTGATCTCCTAGCTTCCCGAACAAAATGAATATGCATCCTATCACCATACAAACACGCAATTACAATCAAATATAACAATATTATCAGCTTTCAGTTGGCATAAAAGGGAGAAATGAAATGTGCCATATGCATTACTACCATGTGATTTTGGTCATTGGGTGAAGGCTAGTTAAATACTATATCTGTGTCGGGTTATTAGTCAAAAGTCCATCATGTAATATAGCTAACTGATTAGTGAACATAAATTGGCACAACTTTTCAGAAGTGATTCCTGAAAATATGATAACTTCCAACTGAATGCCATATCCACCAAGCACTAGTTATGTTACACAAGATATAAAGCTGTTGAAAGTTGAAACATAACTATTCAGTCAATTTATGACCGCATACCATCATTTAAGTAAAAAAATCGACTGATCACAAGAAGGCTCATAGTTGAAGGTAATGCCGATATAAGATAATACTTCAATGATTTGAAAGATATACTGGTTCATCAACAACTTTTAGAATGAATGACAGAGACCCAGAAACATTTTTACTTAACACCAAATTGATTCAAGACTTAATTATATTATTCACCTCTAAAGCTACTGACATGTAATTAGTAAGTAAAACTTTAACCACATATCCTATAAAAACCACCAATTAGAAGGAACACGCATTTGTACAACTATTTTTACGCATTTCTAAAACACTTTTTTCAATAAAAAAAAAACATATAAGTAGGAAAAGCATTCCGTACCCCAAGTTTTGGATACGTAAACCAAGCATTTCTTTGCTTGCCAATGACTTTTTCTTAGCAATGAAATCCAGGAATTCATCAATTTTAATATCTTTCCTCTTATGAGTGTCCATATACTCACAAAGATAAACAATTATGTCATCAGTAGCTATTTTGAAAACATCATTCACATCAGGATTCACTGCAAAATAATGTGAAACAAGTGGATGTCTTAGAAAAGGGCCCAATTCCAGATCTTCAAACTTCTCAATGCCCTCACTCTTGCATATGGCTTCTTCCAAATCATACAACGATGTAATTTGCCTAACCCCAACAAAGCAATGAATAAATGCATTTATCTGAAGAAACAAAATGAAATGTGAAGAGCATTAATATATAATCTCAAAGAACAGAAATAAAAACAATAATTTAATCTTCAATATGTTGCTGATAAAACAGAAAAACGGAACCATACATATGAATGCTGAGAAAATGGAAAATAATAAACTCAAAGGAAACAAGGTGTAAATTTATGGGAGTGTTTGGTATTATTGTTTACAATACTCATTTTCTGACAAGAAACATTCCCTACCTTTTGAGGAACAACATTTGGGAAACATACGATGCTATTCATTTACTTATCTAAAGCACTATGCCACATACATTTTTACAATATTTGTCATCAGAAATTGATTTCAAAATCTACTACAAAACACGTTCTCTGAGCTTCAAATACATACTACAAAATTCAATATACTATTTTCAGTTTAGAAAACAGTTTTCTTAAAAAGATTTTGTAAGTTTAATGAACTAGGCCACTTGTTCTTGGCGACCTGAAAGGCACAGAGCTTCCTCACCAAGATCCAAATGACAATTTCTCAATTTCCAAGCTATTAATCTTTACGCTTTACTCAAACTATCTCAACACACAAAAACAAAAAATCATGGGCCTTACAATTACCCATGATGTATTTTCTAATTCTAGCCGCAGCTAATGAAAATTCAATCTTCTCTAATCATAATTATCAAAAGTTAATCCCTCACCCCAACAAAAAAAGAGAGAGACTATATGCCATACGTAGACATAATACCTTCGCTTCGGTGAGCATGAGCTTGCGAAGCGATGGAACCTCCTGCATTTGAAACCCCAAAGAGCTCCAAGAATCAACCTTCAGCTTCAAAAGCGCCGACTGACAAACTTTCCACGCACTGACACTCTCCCCTGCCGCAACAAATTCCCTCCGTGCTTTTACTAGAGCACTTTCAACTCTCTCCAGAACTTCTTTGTTTGGCTTTTGAGGTTGTGGTAAGCCCTGGGACTGAGTTTGGGGTTGGTGATTACTAGGATTGGCAGGAAGTTGCTGGGGAAGCAAATTAGCGTTTTGGATTAGAAAATTAGGGTTTTGGATAGAAAAATTAGTGTTTTGGAGGGGAAAACTAGGATTTTGTAAAGGGAAATTAGGATTTTGTAAGGGAATGTTTGTTACGTTTTGCAGGAGTTGGAGAGCAGGGTTAGGCAAGTATATGTTCGGGTTTTGGAAAGAAAAGTTGGCATTCAGTTGTGGAAGCGGTGGCTGAGATGGCGGTTGGGTGCCGCCACCGCTGCCACGGCCGCTGCCGGGGCGAAAGCGAGGGCGATGGTTCCCGTACATAGAGGAGGGAGAACAGAGAAGAAGGGCTGAGGGAGGGCTTTTCGTTTCTAGAGTATTGGGCTAGGCTAACTTACAAGAATGTAACCTTACATACAATAAATATAATCCGTTAGATTGTACAAATTTAAATCGAACGGTCGATATTTGTTGTAAATTTAAGAAATAAAGGAGCCGTCTACTCGTTAGCATCAACTTCACATTCCAAGTCTACAACTTCGCGACAACGTAGCCAAGTGTGACCTCTTCTTCCTCAGGACAACCTAGCCCCATTATGTCTCTCTTGCAAATCACAATTTGTCATAAAAGGAACAAACATCAATGGCTTTCCTAACACGTGGCTTCAACTAACTGAATAATAGACAAAAATGTATAGTGGTAGAATATCAATCGCTATACACAAAATGTTAATTCAAAAAATTTATATACCCAAGAAAAATCACGATTCAGCTAAAAAAAAAAAAATCATTATCTAAAAATAGTTATAATGATAATTTTACTAAATTTTCTCGCACTTCAACTCTAATTATATTTCATCTACTAATGAATTCAAATTTTAAAATACTAATAAAAAAAAAAAAACCTCCTACAAATATAAATTTTTGCTAAAAAAAAATCATATTCTTTAACACATATGGTACAACTCTACAAAGGGTGCATCAACATTGAGTTGCCTCGTTCAAAAGAAAAAAAAAATATTTTAAATTTATTGGGACAAAATAGAATTCAAAGTTTAAATAGGTTGTCTATATCTTATTTAAATAAGTTGTCTATATTTAGGATTTTATTTATTTCACTTTTCTTTACGACACTTATTGCTTTGTGTAGATTATACACACAAAAAGACAAAAAAAAAATGAAATAAACGAAAAAGCACATAAAAAAATAGCAAAAATGTGAAAAAAAATATGTCATTTAGTCAGGCCCTAAGAGATTATGTATTAGTAATCTAATCGATTCTTAAAAAACATATTATATCACCTTCATTAAAAATAGCTAAAAATATCATTCTCATGCTATTATTCCAATTTTTTGAGTGATCCCAAGATATATAAGATTGGAATTAGGAAATGCATGTTCAAATGGACCTTTTGGGTGAATTAGATTAGATTTCTTGGTTATATATATAATCTAATCTAAATATTGACAACCTATTAGAAGCATGTTCAAAAAATAGTGCAATGTTGAGTTTAAATGCCCCTTTTATTTTATAAATGACAAATTATGCTTTATCTTCATGGATGTTATTGCTATTCTATATCATACAATTTGGAAACACTCCAATTTTCAAATGTCCAGTGCAACTATTTCTCATATATGTTATTATTTTATTTCTTGAATTATTATTGCTATTAGATGTGCCAAATATAAGTATGTTCCAATAGACCTTTCGAAATTTGTTTGTATTGTGTGATATATATTTTTTTTATCACATATGTTTATGTATGTATTAACTTATAAATATAAGTTTACTATAATAATTACCTTCTGAAATGTGCTTCTACTGTGTCTGTTTCTTTTTGTAACATATGCTTATATGAATTGACATGCAAATATAAATTTACTTAGAAAGAACCCTTTTAAAATATTGGCTTATGAAATAAGTCTTTATTATTTTGTGTTTTCTTGAAATGTCTCTCTTTTTTTATTCCTAATAATTCTTGTAGAATGTTAGTAATATGTGTAATAAAGAAAATTATTTCATATAGTCTAGTTTAACAATTTTGTTTCTTTTTATTTTTATATATTTTTGTTAATAATATGTGGTGAATTTTGTATACACTCTTGCCTGAAATTTAAAATGCTTATTTGTATTAAATTCATCATATGGAAAAGAGCAAATAAGTAAAAGAAGCAATAATATCATTATGATTAATAAAATTATGAGTGTACTATGTACTTTATGATTAGTCTAAACTTGAATTTATAATATATGTTCATATATTATTTATTTGATTTTGCAGTTTCAAAAATATATGGTTGAGGATTTTGTTATCATTCCATAAAAGAAAATGCCAAATATAGGAGAATGCATCAATCAATACCAACACACACCACATGAGCAATAATAATAGATAAAGTGATTATTTTATTATTAATATATATCCTAAATTTAATAATATTTTAGATGTTTAGCACATTTGTATCATAATATTTTAATTTATATATGTCATTTAATTATTTCATTATTACATATTTGTATATTTAATAAATATAATAATATACTTAGAACAATAAATTTAATTAATTATATACTATTCTTAAATATCTCTAGTTAAACATTGTTGTAAATAGGGTAATAATAATGCATAAATACTAGTATGTGTAATGACTGATAATAATATGTGTGTATTATGATATGAGATATCAAGTTAACATATAAGTACAAGTTAGTGAACTAATGTACTAGACCGACCAATTATAAGAACTCTGTGTAAATCATTATATAAGTATCACAAGTAATTTTCATAATGACAATAGTGTATGTGATTTTTAAATTTGAGATCACCGTAGTTTTTAATATAGAGAATGATATATTTTAATATTTTCAAATGTCATCTGTAATAAGATAAATTATAAAAAAATAATCAAATATATCATAACTTGTGTAGAATAATGTGTGTGATCAAAATAAGATTTGTTCCTTCTATATAATGAGTGTGATATTTTAAACTCTTTAATTGAGTGAAATTTTGATAAATGTATGACCATACTCAAATAAGTTAATATGTAATATTGATTTTATTTGATAGAATAAGTTTACTTAGAATATCAAAAAAATATAAAATTGAACTATATAAGAATGACAAATTCTATACCTTGTGTTCAATTAAGATATGTAGGATAAAGGAATTGAATTACACGATAACATTTGTTATAGATAAGGTAATGTTAAATTACTGATATTTTCGTCACTTGAATAGTCATGATATGTTGTTAAATACCGTTCATTACTTGTAATACTAAAATTTTATTTTAATGTCACTGTTAATGTTACGAAAATATATTGGGTCACACATTAACATCGAAAATAATATATATATATATATAAAATTCTAAATAGGTTTAGAATTCATTGAACTATTTAGGTATTAATTTTGATTAAACATATTATGTAAATATTAAACTAAATTAATTAGTGTCTACTTTACTAAATACATTAGGTTTTATAAGAAAACCCAACTAAATAATTTAGTTAAAATTAAATATCTAAAATAGTAATATATAAATATGTGATATTTACGCTTTTTTAAAGGAAGTGCCTAAAATTTGTTTTTATGTCCTTGCTCTTGAAAAAAGAAGAATGCACAAAATATCACGCACTCAAATAATAAGAGTTAGTATTCCGATTAAATTTTTAATCGTGTGAATACCATAAAGATACAAAAAAAATTGATTTGCATTTATGGTTTGACAATGATTATCTAATTAGAGGTATGTATGTATTTATAGTATTTAATTATATACATATAATAATACTAAGGTTTGTCACATGAATCTCAAAAAATAAACTATTTATTTTGTGTGATTTTGCTACATGTGTATTGGTTTGCTAACATTTATCTCGGTGTGATTTAGAATGATTTCATAAAATTATATTTACATTTTCTAATTAGTAAAAAATTATTGCGTTAAATTTCTTAGCATGTTTATTATTCAAAATCTTACGTTAAATAAGTTGATAAATAAAATTTAAAACTTAAAAGTTAAATAATTTACTTGTTTCTTGTGAATTTTTTAAAAAATTCAACTTTTTGAAACTTAGAATGCTACCAAGGCCTTTTTCTATGTTTAGTCCACTTTTAATTGAACCTACTTAAACTTGAATGAGTTTTCTTTTTTTATTTTCCGATAAAAGTAAAATTTTTTATGTTCAAAGCATTAAAAGTGAGAAAAAAAAATTCTTATTATGAATTCTTAAAAATTCTTAAGTTTTCTACAACTTTCTCATTTGTTATATGTTATAGTAATACATCTCATTTGCAAATCACATGCTTTAATAAAGCAAATTTACTTTTATCTTAAATTATACTGATTTGGTCATAATTATGTCAAATATTAACTTGTAATTATGCCACTTGTCTACTTAATAAATCACACATATTTGCTTTAATAATTAATATATAATCACATTATATATTAATTATTTGGTAAAATATATAATAACGTTATATATATTACAATTTACAAACTAATATATAATTTAATTATATATTAATTTATTTAGAAATTACCATAATACTATTATAAAAAATATGTTATATTTAAGTGGTCCAACACTTAAAAATTCTTTTTAATATTTAAAAATAATTTCAAATAAATTTTTTATCAATTTAGGTGTGGCTTAATAGGTTTACTATAAAGTTAGTAGTAGACATATATTAAAATTTGGAAGTAAACTCTTTAACTCATTTAATATTTAATAAATTATCTCATAATTAATTAAATGTGCCTATAGACTAAGATTGACATCTAGTAATATATTATGGCTACTTGAATTGTAATGAAGAACAAGTTTCAAAATAAATTTTTCCATAATCAATTGTTGTGCAACTCAATCCTTCCATTATACTATATTTTGATTGAATCAAGATTATGGTAAACTGTCAAAACTTTTATATCCAATACTATGTATAATAAATTTTGAAATTATGATTCATAAAGTGTATCATTATTGAAAACTACTTTTCAATTTTACACTGTACATTGACCAAAGATTATTTTGAGTCATGTCTCTATCATTCACATAGAATATACTCCCGTAATATACTAAAAGGTAATAGATTTCTTATTGAACATTCACTTATCTCTATAACTATCGTACCATACCTAATAACTACTTGTAATGAATCTTATTCAGGTCCATTTTAAATAGTATCAAAGTATAACATTTCACCCATAAGATAATTATGATATTTTTAAGTTTAAGACTCACTTATAGTACTGATACAAAGAATATTCAATTGACAATTAAATACAATTATCATTCGAACATTTTTATTGTTAATTAGTTTAGTGAATCCATTTTCTAATGAGCACTTCCACACTTACTTTAATGTCTACACATAAATAGTTTATGAAAATAATTACTCTTTTCACTATGTAAACATAGTGTGTACCAGTCTATTCGATACTATAAAGATTTTACTATAAAGTTTTTCGATTTGAAATATTTAAGAATGATGCTACTAATATATCTATCTCATAAGTATGAACTTATCATAATTAGATATATATATTGTAAGTATCCTATGAACTTTTTCATTATACATATAAATAGGTATAAAAATGATAAAAGTATATGCTATAAATAAAATATTTTATTAATAATAAAAAAAAATTTATAAGAGAAAATATCCATTACAATATCATGTAATTGGCTTATTGGGAATAACTTTAACATGTTGTCCTTCAACTTGATATAAGTTGTAAGAGATTACAACAGTAATTATACAAATGGCTTATTACCCAATTTGATCCACCCACCAGAACCATAATAAGTCATTGAAAGAAATGTGAGTTAACTACAATTTTTTTTTTCTCAGATTATTAGTGTTCAAGATGGTAGCACTCCCATTTAGTTGAATAGAATGGATGACGCTATCGTAAAATTCCTGTTAATTTTGTACTTGCTTTTGAGGCATGCCAATTGTACATGATGTGCATTTACTATAATGATAGCCAAATTGTTGATTAAAATTTAACATTCACTCTCACTTTTTTCTTAATAGAACCCTACTCTTTTCTACATGAACTTCATATATTCAACTTTCTTTATTTGTATACAATCAAAAATATTGATGAGATACCTAGCCAAAATTGGTTACATGATCCTTCAATCTTTTGGTTGGGATACTGACAAATTTAAGGCTATACAATATAGTTTAATTATCAATTATGTTTTCTTCCCTTGATATAAAGTGTATCTCTTCAATTTTTTTGCTTACCATTTACAATTAATTTTTTTATTAACACTATTTGCTAATTAAGGTGTATACAAGTGTTCTATTTATATTGCATTACATACCATGTTTTAAATGTTAACAAGACCATGCTTTTCATTGTCGTTTGGACTAAATAAGAGGTAAAACGTTTTTTTAAAAAAAAAACAGATACTTGGTAGTATTTGAAGTGATAAGGTATAATATTGTTAAAACAAGTTATTTTTTTACATGATTATTTTACTTTAATGAATTTAAGTTTATTATTGAACTTTTACAAATTTAAGTATTCACAATTTTCTAACTTCAAATAAATGACAAGTAATATGTTCATCATGTCAATTTGTAGGGATAAGTAATATATCTATTGGTCAATTCCTTGAAGCACAATATGTACTAGTGATGAGCTATAAACATAATTTCTTATGATCCTATAGATTTCACTTCGCGTAGTAGTAGTAGAAATTTAGCTTCAAGTTGAACCAAAATTTAACACTCTGAGGTGAAGAAATAACTGAAAAAGATCTTTGATAAACTTGAGAGAAATCGTTTAAAAAATTCTTTGGACATGAAAAATGGGATTAAGAAATTTAACTCTCTAAAATATAAAGTATCAAAGTTAGAGACACGTTTTGAAGAGTTGAAGAGACTTATTATCGAAAACTCTTCAAGGCATCTAAACAAAACTATATTGATGAAGTATTCTTACCTACTATTAATATAGGTATTGCTTTAAATCTGACCAATGTTTTTCCGTTGATGAAGAGGTTCCAATAAAAGATAAATTATTTTTGAATAACAAAGTGATAGTTGCCACATGGACCATTGATGATAATACCATTGATTGTCAAGTATCTCAATTAAATCATAGATGGGTCCTTTATGCCAAATGTTAGAAGTTAAGCTTGAAGATTACAAAAAATATTGATGACATTAGTACAATTTATATGAATAAAGAATTAATTGATATTTTTATTCTCTTTTTTATTTCAATATTATTACTTATTTCATAAACTATGACAATTCTAGTAGGAGTGTGAAACATATAAACCAACAAACATTTACAAATGAAACCCTTTTGGATTTGCGACATAATCAAATTTAAAAGTCAAGTAACTACTAAATATCACCTTACAACTTTTTTTTTTCAGTGTGACAAACTTTTTTTTAGAGTGGGAGTGTTTGAAGTTTATGAAGCTATAACTAATGACAAATAAAAACTTATTCATTTAATTTTTAACACAAAAAGTTGATCCATATTAAGTTTTTTCTTATTTTTTATTCTTTTCTAGTTTTAACATTTCTCTCTCTCTCTCTCTCGCTCTCTCTCTATGTCTTGTGTTTAACTTGCAATTTTAGATTCTATACATTTTCTTATTTATGTTTTTGTGGTACTTTAATTCACTTTGATTTGTTTTAACTATAAGATTATCATTTGTACTACTATTTGCTTGTTGAGATTAAGTCTATGTTGGTTGTGTCTAGTCTGCTAATTTGGTGCCTTTGGTTGTGAATTTTTGTTCATTTACATTTCTCCATTGGCTATTGTTTTCTAGTCTGTTAGTGTTAGATGTCAGTCAAGTTATCCTTACTACTAACCTGATTTTTAAATTGATAATAAGTTGAGGTTTTTTATTTTATTGATGTTAAGCTATTTTTCACTAAATTCAAATTTGACTAGTATATGATAGAATTATAAATTATGTCCCTTCAATGTTTTTTTTTTTTCTCTTTCCTTTGTTATTGTCCCTTACATTTGACAATATTCATTTACTAAAGAAATAATATATTTCTTGGCTATTTTGGTTAGGGAGATTGTTGTGTCTCAAAACTTTAGCGATTAAATCAAATTTAGCTTATGACATTGATGTTAAAAAAGTGGGTTGATGGAGATGTTAGTATAAACTACTACATATTCTTCAGTGTTATGTAATTGCATAAATCATTCGCTATGAATTATTATAAGTTATGTTTGCCATTAATTATTAGTTTTATTATTGAGATTTCATGTATTGAGAGTAGTTTAAGCGTGTGAATGAAAAAATTAATTATTTTTTATCTACTAAATATTCTATTAGTTTTAAAGAAATCACGAGAAACATCATAAATAATTAATATATATTATTTGATAGCATTTTAATCGTATGGTCAGTTAACAACCATTTTCACATCACTAGATTTATAAGTGATTTTTCTTTTCAATGAATATAGTAACTTCTTAAAATTGATGGTGAATTGCAACAATTAACAAAATTAACTATATGTGTGTCTCTATTTCATAGTAAATGGCATGTACAAATGTAAACTCTTCTAAAAACTTCATGCGAGAGGGTTAATATATCATAGGTATATGTGCAACCTTTATCGGTGTCAACAAGTCATGCAAATTTTACCATGTGTTTTAATCACCTAATTATATCAACTCTAGTTGAATATTAACTACATCTTATGATTTATAGAGTTTTGCTGCACTTAATGATAAGAGTGTGCATTGGCACTTTGTAGTAATCAAATTTCTGAAAATGCAGTTGAAATATAGGATTTGCTTTTAAATGCTTATAGTTGATTATAATGAGGTAATTTGCACATTATTGTAAATAGTTTTTAAGTTACTATTTAAATTTCTAGGTTAGCTAATTTGTTAAAAAAAATATGTGTTTAGTGCTTTTAAGAAGTGGTGAGTTCGTTTGGTGTTCGATTGATATTTAACACAAATATTCAAAGTGTTCCAGAGGCACAGTGTTTGACTAATTCTTGATAGGTACTTGAGCAAGTTTGATGGATTGAAGTAGAAAGTTGGCACTCGATTTATTCTTAATAGGCGCTCGAGCGACCTTTAGCAAATTTGACCTCTATTTGACACTCATTCAATCCGCTAACTTACTTAGGAAGACTACTCAATCTCTATTTAACCTTTGCTCGAGTGCTTCTACGAGAAATATAAAATCCCAAGCCATGAAGTTAGGGTTTGTGATGGCCATTTTTATATTTTTCTTGTTTTTTTTAACATAGATTCTTACTTAGAGTTATTTATAGCCATCCTAACCTATTTTACTTTTAAAAATCACAAATCTTCTCTTATTCTTAGTTATTGGTGATTGACTATTCTTGGAGGCTATAATCATCAAAGTTTTCTTCCTCTAAAATCTTATTTGTTAGTCATAAGAGTTTTGCAGATGTCAATGGCTTGAGTTCTAATTTTAGAATATGTTATTTATGATTTCATAGGAGTAGAAACAATCAAAGTTCCAATCTTAGAATATGTAAGTTTTCTCTTTCTAGTAGATTTTAATGTGGTACTTGGATAGTTAAGAGAGTTTTTATCTTGTGAAGAGTTCTTTATAAGGTTTTTCTTCGTTAACAAATCTTTATGTTCAAGTTTAATTAATTGTACTTTTAATTATTGTTTGGATTTACTTGTTAGGATTTGTTTATGATAGACTTAAGTTGATTAGTTGGAGATTCATTAACTTTTTGATTCATTTAAGATGTAACAAATCTTAATTTGTTTTGATTTATTTTAATTTTTCGCATAAAATACCTTTTATCCTTTCTCATGTATTCTAGGATTTAAACATAGATAATTTCAAGTATTCTAAGGTTAATTTTAATTTGCTTTGATTTGGTACACAAAGAAGTTTTGGAGGCATTGCCCAACTCTTAGTTGTAGTTTGTAAATTTCACTATTCATTAAGGTGAAAAAGGGCCTAAGCAAACTAATGGATATGATTGTGGACCATATGCAATCAAGTTTATGAATTCAACATTTATCGAACTGACCCAATAAAGATAAGGTTAATATAACATAGTTTACATTCAATTGATAATATTCATTTTTTAATATATAATATAGTAATTAAAATATAATATTTTAGATGTTTAAGCTCACCTTTTCTTAAAGTTATAAACTCTGATATCAATTAGAAGTAGGTAGAGGTTCAACAAATAGAACGTATACAACATGGTAAACTTTTCAAGTTGGCAATGATACTAGCATAAAACTTTAAATATCACTACTAGGGGTGTGCAACAACTTCGGGTAAAACTGAAATTGTCAAGAAAAAAATTGAAAAAAAAATCGATTCCGAATTGGAATTAATTTTTTAAGGTAAATTTCAGTCTCAAAGATCAAAGAACTGAAATCAAACCAAGAAACTAAGAAACTTTAAAAATTATTTATTTTATTTTATTTTATTTTATATTTTAAAGATAAAATAAATACCAGTTCATATTCAATAAATTATTTACTTAATGAAATAATAATATTTAGAATTTGTCATTGAAATTATGAAAAATTAATTTTAAATAAACACTTCAAACTCAAATATAGTATATGATATTAAAATTTGTTACTGAATTTGTGCAAACGTAATTCTCACGTAATATATTCTCATATTTAGTTTAATAAATAATTTAGTGAAGATGATTTTTTTTATCCATTCAACTAAATAGAAAGAATTAATTAATATATTTATCATATTTTATTTAACTTAATTTATTATGTTATTTATATAATAATTTTTATAAAATTCTAATGTATATATATATATAT
>CP135541.1:4031935-4049495 GCA_032402905.1 Khaya senegalensis
CGAATAAGTTAACAATAATCATAAATAAATATATATAATATAATATTATTAGATATATAAATATACTATTAAAAAAATAAATTTATATTTTTTATGATATATAATATTAATTCAAGTAATAATATAATATTTTTTAAATAAATTATCGTATATCAAATTTTTTATAAATTATTGCTATTATTTTTCAATCACTCAATTTTTTATTTATATATTTCACCACTTTTACAATTTAATACTATTAATTTAATTTTTTTTAGAATTTTTTTTTAAAGTTAAAAATTATAAAATTGAGATAATTAATAAATAGAATACCCTGTTTTGAAATTGAAACTAAATAGAAACTGAACAAAATAAAAAAATAGAGTATTATGTTAATAGAATAGGTTTTGGTTTCACGGTAAAACCGAAATTGAACTGATTTTGCACACTTTTAATCATTAGAAAAGTCCAATAAATCATTAAGTAAATGACACTCGACAATGAGTCAAGTACACAATTTTATTCATATGATGCTACTTAATATAAATATATGATATCTAAATGTTTTGCATCTATTTAAACAAAATGTAAATGTATATGATTTGACAACATTTAATCTTTAGTTTCTTAATTATGCTAAACATTTGCTCCAAAAAAGAAATTACATGTCTTCATATGACAATATAAAAGACTTTTAAAATAAAAGATATTACATAATGAGCTCTAATCTTGCTTATCTTTGTCTTAATATATATAGTATATTTATTTAAGGAAGGTTTCAACAATTTAGTAAAGAAGACAAAATTCCTAACCATTATGTAAACAAAACAAAAGACAATTACCTCAAAATTATGTAAGTTCAACAACTTAACAAACCCAATTATAGACATTGAAGACAAAACTATTGTAAGTTAAACTATTTTGCATTTTTCCTATTCATAATTAGAGGTATAAAAACTAAAAATTTTTCTATCTTCTTTTATTAAAATTTAAGTTCAGAGATTTTTCTCTAGATGAATCATGATTTATTGATTTTTTTTTGGAATGTTATGCTTTTTGTTTGTTTTGAAGATTAAATGACTGAAGTTGAGGCTAAAAAATGTAATGAATTTAACACTTAATTGTTCTCTTATTGTTTGAGGTTAATGCTCATTACCCAACTTTTTTATTAGTGTAAAATCTTATTGTTGTCGAGTAATTATTATACTCTTTATTTATTTTATAATTGATTTCATTAACAATATTAGAGATATAATGAATTGCTTTTGAATAGTGGTGGAAAAATATATTAACAATCTGTGATTAAATTTTTTAGGACAGCCCACAAAAAATGATACTTCAGCCCTATGAATTATCAGTAATTTGATGAGTATAGATTTTCTATAATTACTTGAAAAAGAAGACATTTGTATGAAATTTCAACACGATGAAAGATATGCAGTTAATTGATTAGAGAAATTGTCTTATAAACTAATTGTTAGAAATTTTTAATTGTCGCCCAAAATCTTCTAGAATAAATTTATCAAACAAGTAATAAATAAAAATAATGATGAAAAAAATACCAATAACTTAATATAAGGATTTACGTGAAAATTTTAATACTAAAAAAAAAAACTACAACTGTTGAAGAAGATGAAAAAAAAATTCACCATATAAAAAATTGTGACAACTGCATTCCAATAATTTTTTATGATACCCAAATCTCAATTATACTCAATTACATAAATCTTAATAGATTTCACAGTTTCTCTCAATATAATTTATTTACTTTAGAGATTAGTATTTTATTTCAATAAATTTGATATTAATACTAAATCTTAATAGATTATTTTTTTTCTAAAAATTATATATTATTAAAGATTATATTATGAATGTATTGTATAATCGCATTTTACAAGTAAACTTAGCCTCTATATATAGTAACTAATAACCTATTTATTTTAAAATTAGTATTTTCTTTTCTTATACAAGTCGAATTCCACCTTAAATAGGAAAATCCTACAAAAATTTTATTTAACTATTAAAATATGAATTCTCTTAAAATAAGAAAATTATTGACAAAAATATATTAAGATATCTTTAACTACATGTGAGTGAGTTTATTGCATTTCTTGCAGACCGTTTTAAGTCCCCATGCTTTCGTCATATTTAATACAATAGTTAGTTGTAATGTAATATGATTCATTGATTTGGAACTCAAATTTTTGTCATAAACATTATTTGATTCCAGCATATTGTTAATTATTTTAAAGTTCATATTAATTTTGATGTTCTATTTATTTTATACATAATGAGTTAAAGTCACAATTTAATAGCCTTGTTGTTAGGTATATCATCACTTGATGGAACCAAAAAACAAATGATTTGGTATACAAATGTTTCATTTTTGTTAGTTTGGTGTTGTCGAACAAATTATTGAGTGCACACTTTATTATTCAATAGTTAATGTCTTATTCAAGTTATCAAATGCTTGTATGATACCAATCAACTTTTAGTGTTTCAAGTTTTGTCCAAAATTTACAACTTTTCTACATGATTTTAGAAGTTTGTTATTGTTTTTGCCTAGAGTGCATGTTTTCAAACCCGTGTGTATTATTACCAATGATAAATTTGTGTGAGAAATTATAAACTCAAGTACAACAAAAATGTTACATATGTTTATACAAGATGTGACACATAGATAAATATGAATTCAAAACACAATTCTAAACACTTGAAAATATAATGCAATGTATGAAAATATTATTCTAAAACTTTAAACCAAAGAGAACCTAGTACAAACTACGTTTAACTTGCAATAAGTAATGAACAAAGTTTAATCTTTATGCAAGACTTAAAACTAAAAATTAGAATTGAAGCACAATAAGGGACACTTAAACCTTAACATAAAATTTGAAATTATTATTGTAACAGTTAAAATAAATAAAGAAAAAAACTAGTGTGAAAATGTAAAAATTGAAACACACATAAAAAAGTTAAATTAAACTATACAAGACATAAATAATTTAAAAAAATGAATCGCTGACAAACTAATTTAATGACTTAAATTTTAAAATTTCTAATCTAAAACTTGAAATAAATAAAGAGTTAATGTAGTTAATATTAAACTTTAAACTAGGGATGGCAGCAAAAGTTTGAGATGAATACTGCCTCTACCTCTACATCTCCTAAAAAAATTCACTACTAAACTTTAGGTTTGATAATTTATTATTAAATCTACTTAAATGAGTACTTAATATTTATTAAATTTGTGGTGGATATCTACAAATTTTTAGAATTTTTTCTTTATATTTTTGCCATACTTGTACAATTATTAAATATTAAATTCTAAATTTATAAATTATCTAATTAAAATTATAAGTCTTTAGTATTAATTTAAAATAAAATATATTATTCACTTAAAATATCAAAAACATTTAACATAAAATAAAATTGATTGCAAAAATTTCATAAAAAATACATAATTATTTTACAAATATGAATATCTTGCAAATTCATATTGAACTCCATATTCTCTTGTAGCAAAAGTAGTCTAGTATGATTCATGCTCACAAATGGTGCTGGGCACAACAATAAGCATAAGCCTAGACTGAAGGATAAAAAGGGCAGTAACTTGAGCATAATTTGTTTTAGAAAAATAGTTTATCTTATTTGTCAAACTCCTTTTAAGAATTTATTATGGTTACTAGAAACCATTAACTCCTATTTGTTTTGAATATTCAAAAAAATGGCATTTCAAAATGAAAGAATAAAGAAATTCATCCAAGTACGTGCATGATGAGTAGAGCAAAAAGTGAGATGACAAATGATCATAAAACTTAGTGATATTCCTATCAAGGCATAAATACAAAATCTAGCTAAAATTTCATTGTTTGTTCACTTAGTGGATACTTTCGATACTAGTATTAACATCCATCTATTGACATCACAAGACTTTTACCATAACAGTAAACAGTGGCTTTAAAGGTTGAGATGGCAGGTTACCAAACTTTTTTTTTTCCCCTTTTTTGCTAAAAAACAAAAGAGAATAAAAAGTAACCATACATGAAATGCACAAGTGAGAGGACTAAACATTCACAAAAACAAAGACATCCCAAAGAGCAGAGAGAAATCCATACCCTTAAAATGGAGCATCTCAATTGAACAAAAATGTTCCCAAAAGCACGGTAAATATTCAATAGTTTCTTTTTATTTCTCATCAATCAATATTTAAAGATATTATTTTCTCACTAAGTTCAATTTTAATCACAATAAAACTCACACTCAAATAGAAACCACAACACTTCTTTAATACTAAAAAAAAGTCAAAATCACTGCAAGAAGTTCACCTTTTATGTTTGTGCAATGACGAGCAAAGAAACAAGAACTAGTAACATGCAGAGCCATTTAGGACATATGTTTATAACATCAAAAGATGTTCTTTTGATTTTTTTTTTTTTTTATAAATTTAACATCAAAATGACGTCCTTTTAATGCTTATAGAAAAATAAAAAAAAATAAAATATCCATGGGTATCCATTACGGATACCCATTGATGTCTACCTATACTTGTATTAGCGAATTTTGCAAGTTTGTAGGTAAAATTACTATCCTTACTTAAAACGTTTAACATAGAACTTGATATATGTAGCATATTATAAATATAATTGAATACAAAAAACTTGAGATAGTAATACAAAACTTAAAATAATTATAATAATAACTAATTATATAATTAATATTATATTAGTTAAATATTATATTATAATTAGTTCTAAACTTATTTATTGACTAATTCACTAATTTGTCCAAGTTATTATATTATTATTGTCGTTGTTTTAATATATAAGGTTATATTAGTAGGTAGTTTACTCTTATACTCAAACTTATAGTAGGCTATAAGAAGTTATAAAAAATTATGAATGAGATAAACTTGTATATTTTTATCAAATGCTAATTTTGGTTTTATTGTAACCAAGTCCTTAATTTTGGCATTGATCATTTTGTAACTGATCCGATTAAGGTTTGGGGAGTGTTTAATTGTTAGTTGTGAAATTGTTTAACTTGAAAACCTAAAACAAAACGTGAAACATTCAACATGAAACTTTATACATCTTTAAATAAACTTGAAAGTTAAATCTCAATAGCTAAATTTGAAACCTATAGTCTTTGGAGTAACTTTAAACTTAAAACATATAATACAAAACTTGGCATAACTAATAAAAAAATTGAAACTTATATTGTTGGGGGGTATAAATAACGCCATGGTGTATTTTTGACTGTTGGTACCAACAATGTTAAACTTGAAAATTCAATGCAAAACTTAAAACATCCCTAAATGAACTTTAAACTGAAGACATTAAACTTAAAACAATAACTTAAATAATAAAATAATAATGGTAGTAATTTTAAACTTGAAATGCCCAATGCAAAACTAGTTAGCTCATCAAAAAAATTTAAATTGACCCAATTAGGGGTGTACAAAAAATTGTTGTGGGATGTGTTAAAAAGTAAGTGCGAGTAGCATTAAAATTGAAATCTAGCCAAAAATTCCAAATATACACACGAAACTTGAAATGCCTTAAATAAACTAGAAACTCAACTCATTAAATTTAAAACTATAAGCAAAACTTCAAACTTATAGTCATTGGTGGGAATAAAATTACACTTGAAACATGCAATGCAAAATTTGGTACATTCAACAAAAGAATTAAAATTGAACCGATTAAAAAGTGTAAAATAATATCGTGGGGTATGTTTAATAGTTTGTGCCAATAATGTTGAACTTGAAAACTTAATATAAAACTTGAAACATTCAACACAAAATTTGAAACATCTTTAAAATGAACTTGAGACTTCAACGCAAAACTTGAAACCTTCAGTTATTGGTAGGAATAACGTTAAACTTAATATGTGTAATTCAAACTTGGTCCATTCAATAAAAAAATATAAATTAATCTAGTTAAGGACTAAAAAATAATGTCAAGGGGTATATTTAATAGTTAGTTCCAATAACATTGAACTTGAAATTCAACGCAAAAATTAAAACATCTATTGCAAAACTTAAAATGTCTTTAAAATAAAATTAAAATATAGACATTAAACTTAAAACTTCAATACAAAACTTGAAAACTACTATCATAGATAAAAATAATGTTAAACTTGAAATGTACAATGTAAAACTTAATACATTCCAAAAAAGAATTGAAATTAATCTAATTAAGGAGTACAAAATACTATTGTGCACTATGTATAATAATTGGTGCTAATAACATTGAATTTGAAAACTCAATGTAAAACATGAAACATTCAACATAAAACTTCAAATGTTTTTAAAATAAACTTGCAATTGAAGACATTATATTTGAAACTTTAACATAAAACTTTAACCACGTAGTCATTGTGTGATAACCCAACTTGCTAACCAATATAATGTCCACTTTGGTATCCACGGTCTTCATGGTTTTATTTTTAATATCTTGGTGCTAAACAAACCCCAAACCTAAAATGCAACTTGCTAGTTTAAGCAATTAGAGCACTACATAAACCACCCATATATCTTATCCAAGTGATGTAAGATCTTACAATCTGCCATCTTTAGGGTTTAATGTCCTTATTGGCATATTTTCAATTGAAAATTTAGTTCTAATATCATATGTAATAACTCGGCCTACCACTCAAGTTATTGTCTGTTTTGACACATACGATCCACACAGTTTTGTTTATGACATTTAAACA
The DNA here is from genome assembly GCA_032402905.1 of Khaya senegalensis. Taxonomy (NCBI): domain Eukaryota; kingdom Viridiplantae; phylum Streptophyta; class Magnoliopsida; order Sapindales; family Meliaceae; genus Khaya; species Khaya senegalensis. The sequence continues at coordinate 4,038,632 of CP135541.1, forward strand.
CTAAACAAGCCTAAAGCCCAAAACGCATCTTGCTAATTTAGGCAATCAAAGCACTGTATAGACCATCCTAAAATCTCACCTAAACAATTTAGGTCTTATACATCGGTAAAAGTGACATAATGTTGGTACATTTAACAAAAGAATTAAAATTAATTTGATTGGAACGTACAAAACAATGTCATGAATTGTTTCTAGCAATTGTTTGTCAATAACATTAAACTTGAAAATTTAACTCAAATCTTAAAGCATCCAACATGAAGCTTCTAACGAATTTAAAAGCAACTTGAAAATGATGACATTAAACTTGAAACTCTAATGCAAAACTTACAACCTATAGTTCTTGTTGAGACTAATATTAAACTTGAAACTTACAATGCAAAATATTTTCTTTTATATAGATGATGAGATTCCATTGATATTTAATTGATTCCAATAGACTAATTGGAAGCTCTCATTGGCATGCATATAGTATGAATTAAACCTATGAATTCGCCAATTATTAGTTGGGCACTTTAACCATTTAGCCATAGATGTTTAGCACAGAGCTTCGTACATGTTGAATAACCAAATTCTAATTGAAATGAAATATTTATACATTAACAAAATAATTGAAAATAATTAAGTTAAGGTGTACAAAAAAGTGTTGCAATAAATTTTTAATAGTTGGTATATGCCTTAAATCTAATAGTATTTTTGAATATTTAACATGTTTATTTTTTAAATATCATGACATTGTCGTTTTATATATCATTTGTTATTTTATTACTATGCATCTATATGTTTAATAAATGTAATGATGCCCTTAAAACAATAAGGTTAAATAGTTGAATACTATTTTTAAATATTCTTAGTCAAGCATTATTATGTATAGTGTAATAATAATACTTAGAAACTAATATGTATAATGACTTATGATAATATATTGTACTATTATATGAGATATTAAGTTGACAAGTAAATATAAGTTAATAAACTAATGTACTAGACCGATTCACTATGAGAACACTATATGGATTGTTATATAAATGTCATAAATGATTCTACTAGTAATAATAGTATATGTGATCATTAGATTTAAGATCGTTATAGTTTTCAATATTAAGAATAACATATTTTAATATTTTCAAATATAACAAGATAAACTATAAAGAAAATAGTCAAATGTATTATGATCAAAATATAATTTATTTTTATTATATAATAAGAGTGACTTTTTTTTTAGCTTTTTAATTGAGTAAGACTATAAAAATACATAGTTGTATTCGAATGAGTCAATATATGATATTAATTTCATTTATTTAAATAAGTCTAATTAAGATATCAAAAAAATATAAAAAATTGAACTATATAAGACACATTCCATGTTATATGTATATTAAACTATTTAGAATAAAATGGTTAAATTATATAGTAATATTAATCACAAATAAGGTGATGTCGAATCACTAATATCTCGTTATTTGAATAGTTATAATGTGTTGTTAGATATCGTTTGTTATTTGTAATATCAAAATTAAATTTTATTATTACTGTCAATATTACGAGAATTTATTGAGTCACAAATTAAGATCAGAAATAATAATAACATTAATTCATAAAAATGAATCTTGTAATCTATGTGTGTGTGTGTGTGTGTGAAAAATCTTAAATTTGTTTAGAATTCATTATATTATTTAGATATTAAATTTGATTAAACTCATAATATAAAATTTAAACTAAATTTATTAGTACATACTTTACTAAATATATTATATTTTGAAAGAAAACTTAACTTAATAGTTTAAATTTAAATCAAAACTCTAAAATAATATTATAAATATACGATATTTTAGCGTTTTTAAAGTATACCTAAGATTTTACTTTTATGTATTTTTCTTTTAAGAAAAAAGATACAAAAAAATAGTCAATACTCTAAATACAAGAGTTAGCACTCCAAATTAATTTTTGGTCGTGTGGACATCGTAGCAACATAGAAACACTTAATCTGTATTTACGGTTTGACTAATCACCTAATTAAAGGTATAGCCAAATTTGTTTTATTATATGTGTATGCGTGCTCGCGTATATATATAACATTAGTGTTTGTCACATAGATTCTGGTAAAAATTAAAAAAATATTTTTTATTTTTTTGTTGCACATATATTTTGGTTTGTTTATATATATAACATTGAATATAAAACTTGAAATAAAACTTGATACATTCAATACAAAATTTCAAATATCTTTAAAATAAACTTGAAACTCTAAAGAAAAACTTAAAAATTTATAGTTATTGACAAGAGTCAAGTTTGCTTGAAATGTGCAATACAAAACTGTTTACATTCAACAAAGTAATTGAATTGATCAATTTAGGGTTTACAAAATAATACCGTGTGTGTGTTGAACAGTTGTAATAATAAAACGTGAAATATTCAACAAGAATTTTGAAACATCATTAAAATGATTTTAAGACTTAAGACATTAAGCTTTAAAATTTAACATAAAATTAGCTTGTTTTTAATGATATAATAATTAAAACATTTTATTGATTAAATACAATATAATTTAATCATGTGGGGATAGCCATTTATAAAACTAATTATTCCAAGCTATTTTTTAAAAAAAGTGTTTGGCTGCCAAGTTAACGAAATTATGTCTTTTATTTAATTCTCTTTTAAACACAAAATCACATAAAATTTGCAAAAATACACAAACTCAAATTTTGCAAACAAAAATTCAAAAGTCAAACAGCCACCACTTAAAGACTAAATTGGATAGTGTTTAGACTACAACTACCAAAACTTGAAGAACGACTATAAAGTTGTCAAAAGCATTAAAGACCAAGGTACGCTCTAAACATCATATATGTTTTCTATCCAAAATTTGAAAAATCAAAGTATTAATTATTTTAATTGATTTAGGGTTATTTAATGCATGTAAAAGTCTTAGAAATCAATTTAGGCTACTTTTAAGGCATGAATTATGTGGTTGGATGTATGATAAAATAGATGAAAATGTTAGAATACAAATAAGTTGATGAACAATAATTTTCTTGATGAAATTTGTTGAGAGAGCTTAGTGTTTTGATTTAAACTCTCTGAATGAATTTTGTTGAGTGTCTAGTTTCTAGATTTGGTTCCTTCGATAAATTTCGTTAAGATAGTTTAGGTTAGAAAACTAAACTCTTTTGATGAATTTCATCTATAAAGATACTTTAAACATTAAACTTCTTTAACAAAATTCATTAACAAAGTTAGTTTAAAACACTTGTCTCACTCAACTTTTGTTAAAGAACAAATTTGTTTTAATTATAAACAATGTTATATATTTGTAATTATTATACTAAAATTTTCAACTAATTTATTTTGTTATATGGATAGGAATAATTAATGCATGGAGTGGTATTATTTGTAGAATTTTAAAAATACAAGAAGAAGATGTTTTCCAAATTATTGTATCTTTTTCATCCTATATGTGGACTATTTATAGGATTAGGTAAAAGTTAATTACAATGTAGTTAGATTTATTTGTACAATCCTCTTTTGGAGACTTTTACATGTTCAAAAGCTTAATTTTTTTGAGAATGCTAGTGCACAATGTAATCTATTTCTCTGAATTCAAGTTTAGGTTGATTACTAGAATAAATTTTGATAATTAGCCAAAGCATGAGACAATTCCAAATATAAAGAGGAAGATAAGTTGCCTTCATGATAAGTTTTCTTCCCTTTAAATGTTCTGCATTAAATATAAATAGTTGATTAAATTTTTTTTTGAGGATATAGATATTTAGCATGATGGATGACCAAGATTTATTAAAGATGTCTTTAGTTTACTTTGTGGATGGTTTTTGTTTAAAAGGGACATTTATGGCAAGGTGGACCCTTTTGTGTTGCAATTGGTTAACAATTTGAAAGCATTTGTTAGCTATTCTTAGGATATAGTGTAGTGGATACTGACATACAAATATATTTATATGTTGATTGAAAAGACGAAAAATTCAAATAACAACACCAGAAGGATCGGAAGCACATTTATAAGTGCTATTACTTATATTGTCTTCCATTTGTATTTTAGGTGTGTGTTATAAATTCATTATATCATATCTATATTAGTATTGGTAAATTTAGTATGGCTTATCATGTTATTATTGTTGTCGGCGACATAAAAACCTATTTTAATTGAAATTATAGATTGTAAAAGTTGGATGGAATAAAATTATTTTTGAAAGTGTGCAAGATACTTTATTTGTTGATCTAAATTATAAGATGCCCATATTACAAGGAAAGCTCTATCAAAATTTTTCTAAGATTTTTTGTTATATGTATGGATATACAAGGTAATCATTTTATATTAAGGAAAGTAGCAGGAGAATACGAATGATGAAATTTCTCATATAGTGAACTGGCCAACACTGAAAAGTGTTTGGCATAATGCATTAACAAAATGGTGTTCTTAATAACAAATGTCAATATTTTATATTAAATGCATTTATAGTAATAGTTATATATAATGCCAACTAGGCCAACTAGTAACAAATGAACATATATTGAAAATCTATTACCATATGTCGCACAGCTAAATTCAATCAAGATAATAGAGGTAGAGTACGAAGAAGTTATCATTATCCCTTTTTGCATTTGCATAAGAGGCAAATTTTTCTAAGTAGTAATGAGGAAGGAGCACATATTATAGATGGGGTACATTTACATTGTCGGACCATTTTAATATTATATGAAAATTGACTATGTTTAGACCATAAAAAGCTAAGGAAGGGTGAAAAGTTTTTATGTAAAAAAATTAAAAATTAAAATTAATAAATCAAAATACGTTAAGATTTGCTATCCTTTAAATGAAACAAAAAAAAAATGAATAAATTTCTAACTAATCAACTTAAATTTATCGCAAACAAATTTTAATAACAAATCCTATCAATAATTGATAAAACAATAAAAATAAATCAAATACAAGGTTTTATTATCAAAGAAAAACTTCATAAAAAACTTCTTCACACAATAAAACCCCTTTAAGTAGATAATAAGAGCCAGCAAAATATTTTACTAATGAAAAAGAATTTATAAACGGTGATTGTTTAAAAGAACTTTTATAACCCATTTTTTACTAACTTTTTTGAATGACCCACCAAATTATCCTATTTTTAGAATTTTGAAATCTTTTTTCCTCGATAGAATTGTTGAATGATATATTCACAAGTTTAGAACCTTTAGCTATTAATGTTAATCATAACTCTAAAAGCTTCATATTATAATTTATAGAGAGAGAAAATTTAAAAATTTCTCAAAAAAAAATACTCATGTAAATTTCACTCATAAAAATATGATTTATGATTTCTTTCAAGAACAACAATGGATAATACTCTTAAGAAACTTAAAGAATGAAGTTTCTCCTAAAACAACTCTAAGAAAAAAATATATATATATATAAAGCGGCCATCCTATATTAGATTAAACTTTTGAGTATTTATATTTTTTTAATTTTTAAGGTATACTATTTATGCAAGGTATTGTTTATCACTCAAGCAGTATTCAAATGTAGCTTAAGTGAACCGCCTAGACTACACAGTTGTTCGAGCAAAAATCGAGCATTGAGTACTGTTTGAAACTATTCATGAATATTGTTCGCATTGCACTGTTCATCTTAATGTTCATCATCAATTCAACCATTTTGACACGGAAAAAATTAACATCAATTATGAACTTAACAAACACCTTTGGTTATTTCGTGTCAAAAATCAAATATATAAAAAATTAACTTATAAAATTTTAATAATTATCAAAAAGAAAATTTTGTTTATAAATTAAGAAACCTAAAAACTGAACACTATAATTTTCAAAAATCACCAATAAACTTATTAGTTGAAAAATATTACTTCCAAAACTAAGTAAAATGTATGGGAAAAAAAAGATAACATAAGATAAAAATTAATATATATGAATTACAATAACTAAATTTATCTATCAATATACAAACATCATTAAATAAAGTTTGTAATAAAAATATCCATTATGCATCTGAATACTATCCCAAACTCTTATATCTCTCTTTCACTTATATATTGTCTCTCCCTTTTTGTCACTCAATGACAAAGAGATCAAAGAGTATCATTCAAGTGAACCACAAGGATCACAATATCTTCATAAATAATATTTAGACCTAAGACAAATAAAAAAAAAAAGATAAAACAAACTAAGTAAAGATAAAATAATTTTAAAAAAAAGTAAAAAAAATTAAATATAATCTTTTCACATAATAAGTGCATGAAAATATAGTTTAAAACTCATATCAAGTAAACACTATTGTTCCAAATGAATGTTATATATAAAAACAATGCATTTACTATGAGTTTCATATTTAATAAGTATGGAATAAATTGAATTATGTACAAATGATTCGTATCTGTAAAGTGATAATTAATAATGAACACATAACTCAAAATCAAAAATTATGAGTAGGGCTAAGCCATATGAAACCACTAGTTTAAATATGTGTAAAATAATGAAAGAAAGTCAAATATAATACAAATAGAACCAAAACAAGGTGTAACTTTATTGCTTATCTTTTTTTTCTCCTTAAAGTAGAGATCACCCACATTTTTCATTACCTTTAAGCATCTTTAATTTTATCATTTTTTAATTATTTTTGGGTATATTTGATCTCATTTCAAATATTAGAATGGAGTATCAAATATTTTATAAAGAAACTGTACTAGTAAAAAGTTAATTCAATCACAATGACATACTATTTCAACCTATGATTATTTACCTAAATATCAAACAAGTGATCAAACTAAATATGTTCATAATAAAGTGTATAGTGATTAAGAAAATGAATCACAAGTGAACAAAACAAAAATTGAAAATTAGTTTTCTCATGATAACATGATAAAAACTAGTTTCATCAACAAAAAAATAAAATAAAATAAATTAAAATATTTTTATTTTTAGAAAAATATATAAAAATAAACTAACACCAAATGAAACATAAATAAAAAATACAAAAAATTGAAAAAAGAAAACTCGAAATAAATCTACACTAAAATATGTGAATTAAATAGAGCAACAATATTTCATCTTCCTTGCAAGTTCTTTATAGATGATAGTAGTCTTAGATAAGTAAGTTTATCATTAATCATTTTAATTTGTTGAATTAACTTTACCACTAAATAAGTAAGTTTATCTTGATCAAACTCAGATATAAAAATAACAAAGATGTTCTTTTTTCTTTATACATTCTTTTCCTTCCTAAACTCAAAATAATTTGCTCTTATGTGACCTCTTTTACCATATTCATGGCAAGTATATATAAATTTAGTTGAAGGGTTAATATTTTTTCTATCCACTAAGGATTGACTCAGAGAATGAGAAATACTTATAACTTTAAGCTCAATTTTCTTAACTTTATAAACAATTACCGTAGGAGTAATAAACACAATTTTAAAAGTAAAAACATTGTTGAGGTTAGTCGTAGAAAAACTTAACATTCTCTTACTAATCATATTCTAGGTTACGTTAAGTATCTTATTTAGTTTCTTAGTACCGTTAAAGAATTTAGCAAGTTGCGATCTAATATCTTTCAACTCACAAGTTAAGGTCTTAATTTCACTTTCTAAGTCTCTCTTTTGTTCTTTTAATCTAGAAACTAATTCAACTTATTCCTTAATTTAACTATAAGATCTTCCTTCTCAAGTTTAACAATATTGAATTTTTTAAAACATCTTTATTCACCTTTTTAAACTTCAAACTCTCTCTATAAAGTTCCTCAAATGCACCATGAATATATTCCTTGTTATCTAAACTATCATCTTTTTTGTCAATATACTCATTATTTATAGAAAAAATTAAAGCCACAGTATTAGTTTGGTTAGAAGACAACTTATCATATTCATCTTTACTAAAGTTATCATTACTAAGGGAGGCATTTAAGGTTTCCATGCTCTTTTTAAAGATAGGATATTTAAACTTGATATGTTCAAATCCTTTATACTTGTGACATTGAACATTTTTATTGCTTTTTGAAAAACTCTTTTCTTTTTTAAAATCTTCTTATTATTTGAAGATTCACCCACTAGATTTAATTTTAACATTTTTCTCAACAAACTTGAGAATTATAGATTTAGACTTTTTTGGTTTAAAACAACTTAACTTATAGATTTATAAAGAACCTATTAATTCTTCTATTTTAACAAAATTTAGATCTTTAATTTCCTCTATAGTAGTGACTTTAGAATGAAATTTTTTAGGTAAACTTCTAAGAATTTTTCTAACCACTCGACTTTTAAAAATCCTTTTTCCTAAATTGAAACTCAAGTTTATTATATCATTTAACTCAACATAGAATTCATCAAACTCTTCATTATCTTTCATCCTAATCTTTGCAAACCTAAAAGTTAGTATTTAAAGTTTAGAATTTCTTAATAATTTTTGTACCCTCATGAGTACGATCAAGAATATCTCAAGCATTTTTAGCAATCTCACAAATGAATATTTTTTAAACTTTTTAAGGAAAATGGCTATGAAAATCGCATTCGATTTTACTATTTCAATTAGACTCAACCAACTCATCTTTAATTCATTAATTAAAATTTTTAGAACAAGTGACTCCATCAATTATGACCATAAGAAGACTCCAGGCTTTTAAATAAGATATTTATACACTCTCATCTACAGATTTAAGAAAAACTCTTATTCTAACTTTCTAATACGGATAATTATTTCCATCAAAGTAAGGTAAAATAGACAAATTTTGAGGTTTATACTTTATTTAAACAAAATCTAGAGTATGATCAAATTTAGACTCTAATACTAATTAAAAAATTACCTATGTTTAAACTTTAGAACACTTAAGGAAGGGTGAAAAGTATTTTTGCAAAAAAAATTAAAATTAAAATTAAGAAATTAAAATATGTTAAGATTTGCTACACCTTAGATAGATAAGAAAAAATAAATAAATCTCTAACTAATCAACTTAAGTCTATTACAAACAAATTTTAATAATAAATCCAATCAACAATTAATAAAGTAATAAAATTAATTAGGCACAATGATTTGTTATTGAATAGAAACTTTATAAAAAACTTCATAAGATAAAAACACTCAAGGCTAATAATAAAAATTACCAAAATATTTCACTAATAAAGAAGAACTTACAAACGGTAATTTTTTACAAGAACTGTTATAATATAATCATAATTAACTTTTTTAAGTGACCTACTTCAAGTTATCCCATCTTCAGAACTTTGAAATTTTCTTTCTTAAATAAAACTCTTGAATGTATGTTCACAAAAACTAGAACTTCTAGTCACTAACAGCAATTAGAATTCTAAAGGTTTCACAACTAGATTTGTATAGAGAGAAAATTTAAAAATCTCTCAAAAGATAGTACCCATATATATCTTACTTATAAAATTATGATTTGTATTTTATCTCAAGAATAATAATAAGTAATACTTTTAAAAAATCAGATAATGAAATCTCTACTCAAAAAACTTTAACAAAAAGTCTAAAGTGACAGTCTTACATTAGATTAAACTTTTGACTATTTATATTTTTTTTTTTATTTTTTTTATGTAGGACACTGTCAATGGTTACTGTTTACCTCTTAAGCACTATTCAAACCTAACTTAATTGAACTGCAAAAGCGAAAATTGAATGTTAAACCACGTTTGGTACACTGTAAATTAATGAAAATTTATTCAAAATAATAATATAGCCATTTGATCAAAAAATTAAAACTATTTTAATTTATGTTAATTTTAAAAAATATTACTAACTAATTTAATGATATATTTTATTCATCATTAGCCTATTGGCCATTGCGTGCAACTCTTTAAATTTACCATGAATTAAACATAAACATATACGAACTTATTTGTATCATTTTAGTATAACTCATTATAACTAAAGTTTTCAATAATTATGAGTAACCTTTAACAAGATATTATAACTCTCAAATATGAAGAATGTAATTCCGAATAAATTTATTGTAGTTGCACTTGCATATAATAAAATTCTTTTACTGTTGACTCCCGATTAAGTGCAGGGCATCATGTCGTTAAACCATTAACTCAATCATAGCATCAAGAACTCAATTATCTATGAAATTCATATATCTACTAAATTCATTTGCAAAAACCATGTATTCTAACCAAAGATTTTATTTTCACCTTTTACAATCTTACCTAAGATTTCAAACTTAATTATTTGAACTAGTAGATTTTATATTGATTATCACCTGCTCTTATATAATAAGTACACATCGCCATTAAGCTTCCTTTATTAGGCATGGCTATCCTAATGCAATATATCCAAGTGCACAATGTGCCTCAGTGGGAAAGACAACTGTGATATCTTAAATTAAAAGACTAATAGTACACTAGTATGGTTGTATGACGAATTATTAATTGTGGATAATCAATTATATAATTCATCATGTTTGATTCCGTTTAGTAACACGTTCTCTAACATATGACCCATGTTCATGCTATTGTGAATGAGACTCATTACCTAATTATTAATATTATATACTAATCATTGATAACAATTAAATGTGTCAGTCATGCAATGTCATTATCTCTTATGACATTACTTTAACTGGGAACAAATTATGATATATTTAAATCAAAAACTCTTTGTAAATAAAATTCTAATACATAATATATCACAGAATCTCATTTTGTATATAAATTATAGTAATTGTAAATAACTGAATATATGCAAAATGATATAATTGCCATTGTATTAATTGTAAATAATTTTACAACTAATTACAAAAAAATATATAAAAAGACTGATATTCCTAAATTTTATGATAGGATTGGTTTTATGGCATATTTCCAACAAATAATCAATTTCAAAATTTTCTGATAAT
>CP135541.1:4054270-4075187 GCA_032402905.1 Khaya senegalensis
TTTTGTGTTTTGGATGTGTTTGGTGGATGGGTTGCTCTACGTTTATCTGAAAGATAAAAATTAAATTTACAAAAAAAAAAAATCATATATTGTTGAATTGAAGAATAGAATATAATTTATTTTTTAGGTAGAAGAATAGATAGAGCACAGCTTACGCACCCTCCCATGCTTTGCACGGAAGATTTACCGGGGAAGGCATAATAATGTATTGATCGTGTCTTATTACTAGATCTTCTTTCCTTTCTCCCTTGAAAATTTCACTTTTGTCCAAACTTGGTTGGTAGGGATTTTGGAAATAAATGCAACTAAGTTGTCATTTTAATGTTCCTTTCTTTACCTTTGTTTTTGTTCACTGCAATTTCATAATACCAGTTATGAGATACGAAAGAAATCCCATTATCACTTTTTATTTTTTAATTCTCCAAATTGAATTCTAGTTTTCTCTTTTTTTTTTTTTGGAAATTATTGAAGTTACTTATTGATTTATATTCATTATAATTAATGTTGATCAGGGATGCATGCATGTAGAGAATTATTAATATATATTTCATATATCATATATTTTTTAATATAAAATTTAAAATAATTTACGTAAAAATTAAATTAATTATCATAAAATTTAAAATATATTATAAATAAATTTAAAATAATTAATATAAAATTTAAAATATAAGATATATAAAATGTAATACAAGACAATCCCGCACATGCATGAATTAAAATCCATGAAAAAATCTAAATCCACAATTCAAAGTCATTTTCAAAATCTAATGAAATTGTATACAACAAGAATTTTAATGAACGCCAAAGCTTATGATTGATATACTTGTAATAGCATTATAGAAGAGCAGCATCCATGCGGGCATATCCTTTTTTGGCGGCCGTATCCTCCAATTTTTCGTTCATATCAAGCAAAATAACCATCAAACACAACCATAACACAAAAAGTTACGTCTCTATTAACATACAACAATGTTTGACAAAAATCATGAAACATACCTTATCCTTTATCACCCGCCACTGGTCTGTTCATGCCATCGTCCGCAGTCTAGCATTTCGGGAGAAATGTATTTGTGATGAAAGAGTTAAATGTTGAGAGTTTTCGGCTGGGTTTAACGTATGGATACTATAGATATGGAACTTTTAACTCTTTTGTCAATACCCATCACTCAATCAACTCCAAGTTAACAAATCACAACTTAAACGACTGAGTTTTCAAGAACGGTGATGGATTTCAAAATCAAAGAAATAAACTTCTTTTTTCCATCAAAAAAAAAAAAAGAAAATAATTTACTCTTTCAATCTACAACAGAAAACAAGCATGTAAAGAAAATAATTCATGAATAAATAAATACATATCTTGAACTTATTGTGAAACTTTTGTGTTGATGTTGAAATTGAACCTAATATCTTCAATTTTTGCTGCAACAATGAAAAAAATCGCAAGATAATAAAAACAGTTAACAGTTTTCCCCATTATATATGTTTGTATATGACAAAGTGGCGTAAAATTTTCCCTTCTCATTTACGCCTCCATTGTCCAAGATTTGATATAATCAAACATTGCAGGTGTTTTGTATGATGTCAACAAGAAACCAAACTCATTTTCAGTTTTATTCTATGCATTTTACTTTATTGTATTTCACATTATTAACAGGTGAGTCTAAAGTATATGATATATAACTTGGATTCTTTTAATTAAGTAAACGTGTTTTAAATTGTAAAGTTTAAGAACAAACTTGTGACGAGCTGTGTGCCCAAAGTAAATAATATCTACTTAGTAGTTGTTAAATCTAAACTGTTATATTTTTTGTTTTAATTTTGAGAAATTAGTAAAATAAATATTATTTTACATAAACGGATGTGAATGGTCGATTGACTTTTTGTTTTGATTTTGAAAAATTATTAAAATAAAATTAGTAAAATAAATATTATTTTGCATAAACTGGTGTGGATGGTCAATTAACAGTTAAATATAACAATAAAAATACTAAGTTTGCCTTCCTATAAACATGATCTCAAACTAAAATTTTTATAAATTTTAAAAAAGGTATATGATAAAACTTTTATTTTTATTAATTGAAAAATTATATCATACAATGGATTTATTTTTTTTTTCACATGGAATTTGTATTTGTCTTTTTTTTTTTAATTTTTCAAATTCAATGGTTGAGGCTTAGAGAGAGATATACCAGAGAGAAATAATTTAAATCGAAAAATGCTTAACAAGGATTGAGAGTGGAAAAAAAAAAAATTTACCTTTTTGTAGTTTTGTAATCATAGAACATATAATTTTGTAAATAAATAAAAGAAAATTTAAGGGCTACAACTCAATGTCCTGGCTAGAAATCTTGACTAATGATTCATGCGACGTCGGGCACCTAATTCTCGCTTGATTTATGTCCATGTAAGTTCAAGGAAGAACTTGAACTAAAGGGTTTAAGAAAATGTTCGTATTATTAGCTCAAAATGTAAACAAAATATAGAATGGGGGATCAAATGGATGATTTGGCCCTTGGGCCTTTATCTATTTAAACTATTGGCATTTAGAATTGGATTTCATCCAAGGGCTTCAATAGAATAATATGCTAAGACATATTCTTCCATAATAAAATGGGATCCTTACATATCAAATATATCCTCAACTCTCATGATCTTAGGGATGCTTTACAAATATACATGGGCAACTCAATGAAACTCATTGCATTTCGTGCATCAAGGAACGTTTAGATGGTACAAGGCCTTTATTATTAAGGGTTAAGTCTATGATCATTAAGTAGTTATTAATTAAGATTTGCCATCAATTTAAAAGATTAATTTATTAGATAGTAATATCTATTTATCTTATAAATTCAAACTCAATCATACTTCATTTGATATGGAAAATAATATTAGACGGAGATATCGCCTCCAATGTATTTGATGATATTGCAACAACAAATGAGGGGCGTGAGACAAGCCTGACCATCAAAATATCACGCTCTTGTATGTCTCTAAGTCCTCAATTTTGATAATTTTTGTAATATGGAATTCAACACAACGTTTTTATGTCCAAATTCAAACATTTTAAATCACATGATTGTGTTGATAACTTCTCTCATTTTTAAAGTAACATTTGGATATATCTCTCGTCTCTTCTTTCCATATCAAACATAGATTTTTCCGAATTTAATGATGTTTTCTATTTGTGTATTCTAAGTTTTAGTTTTGAATTATGCCTGGCAACAATATGTTGATCTTGCCACAACAAATCGTAAAATCACAAGTAATTCCAATTGGATTTCCTTGCAATATCCTAAACAAGAATTTCCAAGCTTGTCTTCTCCTTGAGTTTTAACCTATTTTGACATATTTGCTAACTAGATTCACCCATCTACAAATGAACATGTATGAAATTTGTAGGTAACATAGTCTTGTATTTCGAAAACGTTTCATTTGAAATGTGTTTTACTTTTATTGGTAGGTTGCAAACGCTTCTAGTATGAGCCACCGCCATGCCGATACTAATGTAGAGAGTAAAGGCCTTGCAGGTTGATCATTTATTTATTAATGTTTGATTTCGTGGACTTATAACTGATGATGTTGCTATGAATAATAGGGTTGTATTTCTAAAGTTACAAATTTTAACTTTTTTCTACGTTTTTGGACTTATAACGGATGATGTTGAAATGAATAATAGAATTGTATTTCTAAGGTTACAAATTTTGCTTTTGTAGAAAGTATATATGTTGTTTTGAATCTTAACGAAATTGTAGTCCTGAATGATTATGGATGACATTATCATTAAAATGTTGAAGTGTGCCAAAAAGAATCTCTAATGTGCTAATATATATTAAATATATCTTACATTTTTTAATACAAAACTTAAAATATGTAATAAATAATGTAAAATAATTGATGTAAAACTTAAATTAGTTAATCAAAAAAATTTGAAACATGAGGCTTAAAATGTTAACACATTGCAACAAAATTTAAAATATAAATATAAAATATAAAATAAGTAATATAATAGTTAAAAAAAATTAAATATAAAGTGTATGATATATATTATAGATAATTCCACTCTAAATTTGACATTTGATGAAAAATGATGGAAAAAATATAAAATCATATTAATTTAAAAATTTGTTAGTACGTTGTTCTCATTTTTTCAACTTTTCCAAAAGTCGTCTCAAATCTTTTTAAAATTATTTCAAATATTTTTTATTATATGTTTTAAAATTTTTTATATATATTTTAAATATTATTTATTATTTGTATTATATATTTTAATATTTTTTCTTTTATTTTTAGTTTTATAAAAGTAGTTTCAAATTTTATAACCATTTTTTTTTTTAGATTGTAACATTAATCATATCCAACTTAGCCAACCTAATTTATGAAATATAGGAGACTAATCAAATAAAGCTTGTCTTGACATAGCCATCATAATGAGTTCTTTGTGACAATATTTTCCTATCACAAAAGATTTTATATCTATATTATTTGGAATGCGCTGGTATTTCTCACAAACTCATTGTAAAATCCGATTTTCAACATATAGAGTACTCATTGCGTTAAATAGTTTTTCCTTATAATGTACTTCAAATTTTTAGTGGTTTACCAATACAAATGAGATTTCTGCGATTTTCATAGTTTGACAATTTCTTAAATAAGATCTTAGCAAAAATATAAAAAGAAAGAAATTGAAAGTCATTTAGTATTTTATGGTTTATATTTATTTTATTGTGCTTGAAATCAATTAAGTCGACTTGCGCAGATAGTTAATTTTGAAGTTATGCTTTGAGATTTTAAAGTTTAGTATACATAATATTAATTTTTTAAACAATTGAGTGACGAAAATCTTAAGGAGAGGATTAGGGATGATAATTTTATTCACAAATTTATTAGTATTCGACCCTCATGGTATACATTTGGTATGCCTTTTAATGAGTTTGAAACGAATTTTTTTAAAAAAATTGAAATTTGTGATGAGTTTAAGATGAACATAATTATGGATAAATATTTGTGGGTATCTATAATAAGTATCTATGAATGTTTAATTTTTAATGGTTTTCTTGTAGCTAGTTCTTTGTGCTTTCTTTTTTTTAATTTGTGTTGGATATTGAAGCTATATAAGATCTGTGTGCTCCTTTTGAAGGCTATTACTCCTTTAAGATATTATCGTTTGGTAATTGCCAAGTGTCATTGCTGTTGGTTATGCATGGCCATTCACATATGATAATTAGTAGGAGGAACAAAGAAGTGATGGATTTTGGTGAAACAAATTTAGTAGATGTTCATATGTTTTGGCAATTTATTGTATGAAAAACAAGGTCAGAGTAGTAGCATTGTTGCAAATGATAATGGAGAAATGAGCATAACTGTATCAAAATAAATTTGAAACCCACAAAGAAGAGCTAACTATAAATAAATTCTGTATAAATGTTGATTGATGTTTTGAAGCACAGATCTAAGGGGTAATAAAGAAGGCAAAATGAATTTAACAGATGGTTATATGTTTTGGTAATTTATTACATGGTAATTTATGTAATTTATGAATTTGTAAATTTTTATTTTAAATTTATGATTTTTTTTATGAATTAGTAAAGTAATTAATTATTTATTTTTATAAAAATATTGTGATTATTTTTATTTTAAATTAAATATACTTGATATTTTATATGAGTAATGTATTTTATTTTAAATTAATATTAAAAATTTATAATTTTAATTAAATAATTTATAAATTTAAATTTGATATTTAATAATAATATAAGTATAGTTAAAAATATATAAAAAAAAAAATCTACTAAAAACCTGCAAATATTTTCTAGGAATTTAACAAATATGAAGTATCCATCTAAACATGTTTAGTAATAAAATATTAAATTTAAAGATGAGTTTCATTGTGAATCTAACTGGACAATAATTGACCTCATCCCTACATTAAACAAAATAATCCTTACATGTTTCGTATCTTCTGGAAAATTATTGTGTTTGGCTGAGTCAGGGTAGCTAGGTATGGAATGGATTCCTTTCTTAGACCACTTTCTCCTGAAAATCAATTTGATCGGTTCCATTCAATTTCATTACCTTCCTCAATATAATTCTCCAAAACTTAAGCATTAAATGTTTCTTAAAGCAATCATTCAATACAATTTTTTTTTTCAAAAAAAAATCTTGTATAAATTGAAAAAAATTGAAAAAAAAAAGTCAAAACATAGAGAATCCATCACTTAAGACTCGACAAGCTTGCATAAATGTTGCCTTGACACACAACTTTCACGAATAAGTGACATGGGAGATAATATTTGTACTTGTTTTATATCCATGAATGCTACAACGATTTGCAGGACTTTATCATCAAAATCACCAAGAAAAATTAAACTAGACAGGCACCAAATTGTCTTCACTTTTGTTAAAAGAAGAAGAAGAAGAAGGAGAAGAAGAAGAAGAAGAAGCAAGGATGATAGCTAGAAAATTGCTTGAAACAGTAGCAAAGAAGTTGCAAAAACTACAGCAACAAAACAACAGCCAAAGAGTAGCAAAACAACAGTGGAAAAATAGCAAAAACCAGTAATCATAACTGCTGAAAATTGTAAGAACAGTAGGGAAAGAAAACAGAAAAAAATCAAGGAATGTGATCACTTGTCCTAAAGAACAAAATCTGCCTCTCTAGGAATATTCCTAGTGTGACAAGGGAAAAATTTACGGTTTAATCTCTAGAATTTAATGGTTAAATTGTTGTAAGGGTGCACACCCAAAGACAATAATATTCAGAACAGCAAGGTTTTTATTTGACAAAGAAGAACAAATTAACAAAAAATGAGAGAAGAAATTATCTTGCTTGTGTGTTCAAACACTCAACAAACCTCTATTTATGATTGTTACAAAGATTAATTATCACATTAAATCTCATATTTATTTTTTTGAACTCTCAATTCAAATATTGAAATTAAAATATCACATTTATTCTTTATAACTCTTAATATAAATTTAAATATTGAATTCAACATGTCACATTTGTTATTTAATTTGAAATCAAAATTGTAACAATCATGTAATAAACACATTTTTTAACTTATGATTTGCATGTTTGGAATATCACACACATCTATTTATATAACGATTCCCCGCATATTTTAACATACACAATTTGTCTTCACCAATTATAGAATTTAATGTGTATAAACTGGTACTTTTCAAGTTATGAACTAGTTACTAAGCATTCAACTATATTTTTTAAAAAGTTGGTAAAACTTTAAGTTTTTGATGGGTACTATAATAAACTGATTAAAAAAGATGCTTTGCATGTTCTAGATGGGTCAATAACAAGATCAAGAGTAAAAAAAATAAAGGAAGTAATGCAAGGACTTGTACAATCTATTTGGTTCAAACTTGTAAGTTCATATAGCAAAACACTAACATTCAAGACAGACTTGAAAGATGAGGATCCAACATTAGTTCATGTAATTCAAGTTAAGTAAGAGACAACCTAGCATATGAAAAACATGAGTCATATCAAAGGGTTGGACATTGATGAACCATGCAGATTAGGCTTTAATCTAGTCTCTTTTGTTTTTAATATTTATATTTTCTTTTATTGTTTGGCTGAACATTATGTAAGGATTATACAAGTAGGTTTTTGTTTTAGACAAATTAGGGTTTGATTTTATTTCCTTTCTTTCTTTTTCTAGCCACTAATAATTATTTCTTGAGCTAATTTATATAAAAAGTTTTAATACATTGTAATAAGGAGCTTTTGGGCCGTGAATAATATTTATATTAGGAGAATTCAATTTTTTTTTCTTGTTTTTGAATGAACTTTGAATTTATCAAAGAAACAATCTTTTATAGCATTCTTGCTTGCAATCTAGGTTCTTGAAATAAGTTTTCATTGGGTATAGATTAGCTTAAAACTTAATTTTTTACTTTCTTGGGTGTGTATTAATTTCATTATGGGTTTTAGAATTTTTAATTCACAAGTTCACGTCATTTAGTATTAAAGTTTAGATTTTAAAAATTAGATCTAATTATCTTTAAGTTCTTTTATGTTATCTTTTTTTTTAAAAAAAAAATGAGTTATTGTTCATCACACTATTCATAAATACTGTTTATCCTTGGATATTACTCGTAAATAATACTATTCATATGACACCTTATCTTGTTTCTAAAAAATATTAAAAAATAAATATTAAAATGTTTAAACACTTATACATTTTAAAATTTTTTTTAGCAGTCTCAACAAGCCCTACCTTACCTTTTAAATTCTAGTTTCATAATTTTTTTTAAATTTTTTGTTACATTTATTTTTCCGTGTTTCATTAACCTTAACAAATTAGTATCATAGCGTGACAGCGTTGGTGGCGACGTCGGTGGCAGAAGAATCATAACATGGCAACGTGGGTGGCATAGTGTATAGTTATGTGTATGTCCAGAAAAGTTGTTTTGCAGCATGCTTGAACTGATTGCCTAGCCAGAAGTTCTTACATATATGCATTGAAACAGGGAAAAAAAGGGGGAGGGGGGGGTGGGTGTGGGCGGCGTGGGGAGTTCTAACCAGCAAAATCTCTCACGCTGTAGTTCAATAAGCAAGTTTTTATTAATGCTCAGGAACTGAAATCTCTCCATCACAATGAGAAACTCGGTTAAACTTTGGAGGTTGCAAGCACAAAAATTTCAGGTGGCTGTAGAACCCAGAAGGCTGAAATGAACTTTTTGGTTTCTTTTCAGATGTAATTTGATTGCTACGGCAGTTGCATGGAAAACAAGGGACTCAACAAATAGAAGAAAAGTTTTGTGTGGAAGAGGGAGTTGCGGTTGAAGATGATATTTCGACATGAACCGTGAAGATCATGATATTACCGTGAAACACATGCAGGCATATTAAAGTTTCATGACAGTATAAAAATGCAAATTTATCGGCGAAATCACAAATATTATGATATAATCTTGCAAATACTGAATATACTGTCAGGATGCTTTAATATATATTTTATATGAAAAATTTTTAAATTAATTGAAATAAAAATTACGAGCAAGATAGAAGAATTTATTATAAAAAGTGAGTTATAATTTTTTAGAAAATACACTCAAATAAAATTTTAATAATACTTTAAAAGAAATTGGGAAGTTATGGAAAGGAGAAAAATTAAATTGAGATGGATTGAATTTGATTGGGATAAGAAAAATTAAAGTAGAGAAGGCGCTTATTTACAGTGAAATCTGCCGCATTATCACCTAATCAAATTGTCTTTAATTGTTGCCTTAACATTGATTGATTTACTCCAAATTGATTGTTCAAAGTTAATTTTCCTTCCCCGCCCACATGCACCAATTGCATTGCTTTTGGTTTTGGCATGAAAAAGTCAAATTGACTTTTTCTTCTTTGTCTGTCCTCATGCGCCAATTATCTATATACACAAGTTATTAAATATTAAAAAGAAGTGAGGTACAAACATTCCCTAAGGCGAAGCCATTCAAAAAGCAAAAAATGTTTCTTTTCATTATGATTAGTGTCACATGCCCTCAGGCACAGCAAATAAGCATGTGCCGCATCCCCAATTGCTCTATTTAAGATTAATTTTATGATAATTTTACTCAACTAATATGACATTATCTGTTTTAATAATTCATAATGATATAATGACCCCAATCATAACTCTTTATGGTTTTATTTTTAGCACACGAGATTTTAAGTCTATCTTTTATTAGTTAAAGGGTAAAGCACAAATTTAATCTTACTTTTAAGTGACGTGAAATTTTATAATTCACTTTTTAAAAATTTTAATATCTTCATTAATATATTTTTGATTAGTCAAACTGGCTCTAATATTATTTGTAATAAGTTGACCTAACCAATATGATATTACTTATTTTAATGACTCGGGATAATGTAGCATACTTGATCTTATCTTTTAACAGTTTTATTTTTGACACTTAAAATTTTAAGGTTTAAATTTAAAAAATTTTAAGATTTAAACCTAAAAAACCTAATACAAATTAAAAGATAAAACAGTTATAAACACAAGCTCATATTTATTCTCAAATAATACGGAATTTTACGACCTTACCAAACACCCACACAAACTAACTAGTTTTAACCTGTCCATACTCATCAGGAGACCGTTTCAATCCTAGACCAGCTTGTGCAAGGATGGTAAACTTAGCCCCACCAAGAATTCTTTACCCCACCCCCCCAAATTAGCATGCTTGATTTTTGGGGTGCAACAAACCAACACAACCGAAAAGCATGCAAGTCCTTGCGCATGGCACAATTCCTTCCATACTCCGGCCTATCAATTCTTCCTTTAAGGTTCTACCCTGCCTACTTTTTTCCAGTCTAACCCATATTTTTATCACTAAAGAACACGTACCACGGGGACACCAATGTGTCTTTGTACATAACAAGAGCAATTGGTGCGGACTCCAATCCAAACTTTAATACTACCTGTCACGAGGCCTTAACTCAGGCAAAATATATTGGCCTATGTGACACTCTCAAAAGCCCCAATTCAATGGTCAACATTCTCAAACACCCACGCATGCTAAATTGATTTCAACCTGCCTCGCACTCATCAATCCTAGTCCTTCACTAGTTTGTGCAGGGTTGGCCCATTCCCTTCTTTTCTCGCACCCAAACTTAGAGCTCCCCCAAGAATTCCCTGTCCAACTAGCAGATGGTTGAATTTTAGGGTGTATTACTTGGCGCAACTGATACTATTCAAAAATTCATTTGAAATGCATAACATCATTTTACTTCGCTATCCTGCAGGTGAACCGTTACTGACATGCTTGGGAGTGTAAAGGAACTAAAACTGGCAACACCCAGTTAGCCTGCATAACATTGGCTTGCTATTTACAAGTGCATTGGAAACTATGGTCATAATGCTAGCAGTTCTTTTGCATGGAGAAAAAACCCATCCCCAACCATGATGTGAGTAAAATCTGAATCCCAGACATCTATTATCACCAAAAGAGATATTGAACCAACTGGCATCCACATAATCAATGATGTTGAAAACATATACCAAAATCATCGCAGGTGCAAGATTGGCACTTAAACCTGAATATATTTTTAACAGCCCAAAATATAAAACACCGATACCAATAGCAATTACTGAACAGCAAGGCGAAGCATCAAACACATATAACATCTAATGAATTTCACACAAAGGTCCAACAATGGGTATGAAATAATATAATACTTTAATAAGTTAATTCCTAACCGACAATACACCAAATGTGAAAATGCAACATCTGAAAAACTCACATAAAAGAACAGAGCAGGTATGACATAATATTACAAGACAGTAATTGTCAATCACCAATTACGCCAATCTTGGATAAAAGAAATGTCAATTACAAGAAGAAAACAATTAGCATCAGAGAAAACAAAGAAAATGTTTATCTCTGCATGTTCATTAGCCATTACCATCAACCAACATTTACATCCAGTAAGTAATATACAAACATTAATGAGACTAGCAAAAATTTGTCAAAGAAAGAAGATAAATGGGAAAAAGACCAAAGGTTTAAAAGATTAGCTTGTGGTACGCAACTTGTTTGCAACATAGAGAAGATGGCTGATGTTTGTTGGAGGATAATTTTGGAGTAGCTTGAGATTAGAGGTGAAATCCCCTGCTAGCAGGCGCCTCCGAATGAGAATCAGCATTGCACAGCATACTCGGAGTAAAGACTCCTGCAATATGTCAAGTTTTGTTAGATTTTGTGCTATTCTTTTGTCTCAAAATTTGAAAACACCTTGAAGTGTGGGAATTAATCAGTTAACACATTTGGTAATCAAATTGAAAACTCAAAACAGCATTTACACAGTCAAGTACATCTACAGGTGGTTCCAAGAAAATTCCACAGAATCTCATGTTCATAGAAATTTTGCGACATGTATACACATGCATGTGTTTCCTAGTCTATTAATAACAAAGCAGAATTTTCCAATTTATAAAATCAAAATCCCAATGGCTTTTGCCACTCCAACCTTCCTGACCACACTTTTTTCCCTTTTTCTAGGCATGGGAAATAAAATTTAAATATTTTAAATACAACATAGTAAATAAAAATAGATAAAGAAATTGTGGGTTCCATCAACTCTATGGTTACTTCTTAAATGGTGGGGTTCTCTGTATAAACCGGAGCCCTTTTCATCATTTAGTCAATGTTATTAGTAACTTGTACACTCTCAAAGACAGAGAGAAGAAAAATGGTTATCTTAAAATCTCCCATGGGCAGTTATTGAAATCATAGGGTCAATCTCTTGACATCTATATTTGGGCACTCTGGATACAGAAGATCCTTTTATAATTAAAACCAACAAGCTTAAGCAAAAGAATATAAAAGAAATAATCCTTAATCCTACCTGGGGGCCTTCGTGGTCACTAAGAAGTGTATCCCAAATGTGAAGGCTGTCTGCAAAATTGAATTCCTGAGTCAAGAGGAGAGTAATCCACCTAAATGCATAAAATTGGGGATTAACCTGTCGTTGTTCAAGATAGATCAGTGACGCATCAAAAAGTAATAATCGAGTAATGGTAGCTTTATTGTCAAATTTCTGGAAAATGATAAAATTTCATATAAGAGCTCTGCTTTAACTATCATAAGTCTTGGAAAATATTAGTAAAAAATTAACACTAACAAAATAAGACGTAGATGGTCCTGAGTTTGACAGGGAAGACTATTATATCATTAGTCATATCCAACAAAAGCATATACCTTGAAGCTTCATAAGGGGAAAAAAAAAATGTGTACCGAGAATATCCAATGCAAGAAACTATCAGAAAGAAAGCCATCTAAACCGTCAACTCTCAAAAAGAGAACCATACAGACTTTTGCAATTTGCCAGTTAGGTGCATACGAGGACACATTGATAAATCCAATTAAGCCAGATATAATTCTACGTTTTTTAAGTTATTTGCTTCAAAGTTTGTAGTCAAAGATAATATGAACTGTGTACAGAATGATCATTCATTCTAAATAGCATAATTGTTTTTAACTAGAAGGTAATCAAATTTTAGGAGTAGTCTGCTAAGTTATTCACCCAAGACTTTCATAAAAAATCTCCTGCTAAAGAGAAACAGAAAAATCAAGTAATAAAATTCAACAGACTTATAATTCAAATAAAATCTTACTTTGGTTGTGACCTCAAGGTGACGCCAAAGCTCTTCATCATGTTCTTTCAGAAGCTGTGACAACTTTGTGATCGTAGATCGGATACCCACAACACTGTTATCGAGTTGCTGACAGAAATTGTCCCGGAATCCGCTCAATAAGTCGACAAAACAAAAGAATGTATCCGCTTCAGCTGAGGCCTACAACACTTAAATCGGATAATGATAAATAAATATGCCAGAATTATACATTTACAGTAGCATAATGACTTCTAATTGCATGACGACAATAATCTGATCTACATTAGTTTCAAGCAATTATCCATTATGTCTTCTGCTAACATCCAAATATTTTGCTTTCAGTAAGAAAATCATAAAGGCAGTGCCTTATTTCATTACAAGAGACTTTTTGTCGTCATTCACTAATTAGCATCTTCCAAATGGAAAAAATAAATTAATAGTCGCTAATTGAGTGCCTTAAATTTAAACATGACTGAGATGACACAACCTATGGTTCAAATTTCCTCCTCTCAGTTTATCTTGTACTTTCAACTGCTTTATATCATAGAGCATGAATGTATAAGTATCAGATTCTGAATTTTTTTCTTTCAAACCCAAATACTTATGCTCGATGTTGTTCAGTTTTATTGGTTGGATGAGAAGGAAAACTTATGACAGGTTGAAAATTCTTTATATGTATTATTTTTCAAAGCCCTTTCCATTTTTAATTCAAACGTACACGGAATTTCAACTTCCTGCCAAATCTCTTGGGAGAGGGCAATGGCAAGAAAGACAGGAAGATTTTACAAAACCAAAGAAAGGAAAATAGAAGCAATGGTCATGATCACTAATACCCTTTCGGGCACCAATGAGAAACTATCATCACTTAAATATTATCCATGGATACATATGGGTTTGCATGGATTGCTATAATGCAAGCATACAAATCCCGAACTTCTTTTTATGAACTCATTTGTATTTGTTTCAACAGGATCTACATATTGTATCCTAAGGATTTACAGTACAAATATTTTTCTTTCTCATTCATATGCCTTTTTCAAAGAGGTAATATTTCACACGAAGATAGAAACTCTCATCTAAAGTCTCTATTAGTGTATCTACCAATATAAACTAAGGTTGATGCAAATTCCCCGGCAACTGTAGGCTTCATATGGTTTCACAAAACTCCAGGTTTCCACCAAGGTTTATGTGAGTAACTGTACAATCTTTGCCAGGAGGTTGCTACCTCAGTTCTATCTCACAGGAGGGTATATGAAGGATCCATTTTCCGACAGGAGACAAGGAAAGCGTGATTCCGTATTTGGATCTACTTACACAATGATGAAGGTGTGGGTCAGCTATCATGGCAACATCCTCTTGCAATGAGTTATGTTCAAAGTCGGAATGAAAGTTGCTTTTGAGCCCATGGCTTTTAATGACAGCTAACATCACACTGGCTTTTCATCCAAAAAGAGAAATCACTTGTTGGGGAAAATAGGAGGGAAAGAGAGGAAGGATTAGGGTGGACCAGCTATGTCAGTGTATATAGTAAAGTGCATAATAGTTTCATGGGCAAAGACACCAGGCTATAATGTGCAATCCAAAGTAACAGCATCTCCAGAGCATTAGCTTACCCATATGTACAATCCGTTTTTTTTGTATGAAGTAAAAGTGGTGTCATATGTCCTAACTCCTAAGTGCACCTACAGACCTAAATCGAAAATGGATCTAGTAATTGTAAGAGGGGATAAAGAAGAGAAAGTATCAGGGAACAGATTTCTTACAAGACTGATAGTTTAACCATTTGTTTCCATTTGAAGCAACTGTGCTTCTCACATGGTCAATTAGTCAAAAGTGTAAGGTCCAGCAGTCCTTGATGTAATGTAATGGAAATGGTTAAAAATGGAACACTAAAAAAAAAAAAATTCAAGCATTCAATTATGCATGCTGAATTTTCTCACAAACTTGAGCAGATTAGGTTAAATTCAAAACAGTGAATCTAGTGAAGATAATACAAATTTATTACTGTTCAACTATGAAAAGAAAATTATTAAATATAGAGAAGAAAAAATTTGAGAATAAATGCAACAATGTGCTTACCGCAAATTCCTCATCAGGGTCATTTCTGAATACATAGAATAGTGGTGCCAAAATTTCATTCATCCCTTGAACATATCTAATACCAGGATTTAACTTTGCAAATACAATCAATATGTTCTTCAAAGCGTCCTGAAGAAAAGAGACACAGAAGAATGAGCCAACTGCCTTGCATTTATGTTAAACTTCTGATCAACAAAACAGTTGTGCACCTGATTAGATTTTGCAAAAGGTGAGTCACCAGAGAAAAAAAGCATCTCTGGATGAGTGCGCTTCACATCTCGATCAATTTGTTCCATGATTTCTGTGTCCTACATGATGTCAAAGTTGGAGTCAGATATTAACACACCTGCTTGTAATATTAAATTACTTCACAACAGTCCTAGTCATTAAGAGAGTTCCACTTGATGTGGTAGACCCATCACACTCATGACCAAGGTACAAGCTACATTATACATAAAAACAATAATATAGATCAAGTACTGAATTTAACTCTAATTCTTAACTGCAGTCAATGTGATACCTGAAAGAACTGATTCCAGATGCTGGTTTTCCCCAGGCTCAAAGGGTGCTCCCCATGAGTTATTTCTGACCTCGAAAGCATACCACTGCCTTCTAATTTTGATTCATCATTCTCAAAACTCGTGCATTGTTCCAACCTCCTGGTGATTTCTGACTGACTAGCCACAAAAACATTTAGAAATCCACAAAATTTACAGAGAAAAAAAAAACTAACAAGTTAATGCAACAGAATGCATTCGATGCTTTTAAAACAATGATGTGATAGTGACCATGTTTCTACACATGTTGTCTTTGACCTTAATGAAGAAAAGCACTTGATGGGTAATCCTATGCCTTAACAAACTGAAAGTGAAATTTGTATCAAGTAACACTCTCTCCTTAGTGATTTAACAGCAATGCAAAAAGGTATATAATTGCAAATTCAAGATGTCTTAAAACCCGTGTATTGATGGTGATTGACACTGATGAACTAAAGCAAGGAAATCAACTGAAAAATCTCACTTGCAGCAGGAAAAAAGCCAGCTGAAAGTCACCCTTGGTTCTATAATGTAACTATTTTGCAACCAACTATTACTCAAGCATATTCCATGCAATCCTTATAATTCTCTTTTCAGGCTCCTCCCCAAGAACCAAAAACAGCATCAAAAGTATAACAAAGGAAAAATGAAAAAGCTTACGGGATTCATCAAAAGATCCTCCTTAAAATGCTTGTATTGAGACCGCTTCTTAGCTAATTCAGACAACCAAAGCCCATTATCCGGTGGTAGATAACCCAGTAACAACTGCAAAACCCCCATAAATTTATTGAAAAGTCAGATTTTTAATTGAAATAGCTAGGAAAAAATAGTAGCATTAACTAGTGAATAAAAAAGAACGGCATAATACCTTCCAGACAGTAGAACGAATGCCGCCACCGTCAGGTATGCCCTGCATGGCTATCCTCCGCAATTCCCTCATATTTATCACTTTCTTTGATAACTGCGGGAAAAGAACATTACACTTCTAAAAATGGTAATCACCACAATTATAAATAAAATAGAAAGAGGGTTTTTTTATTTTTTATTTTAAAAAAAAAACTAAGTGAAGCAGTATCAATAACTAAGAGTAAGAAACCTCGGACAAGAGTTGAGACTGAGCAAAGCTCCCATTTTCATCATCATTTCTGTCGCTGTTGCGATTACTGGTATCACTTTCTGTGACTTGAGATTTTGGTAGCTCTTGTTGTATCGAAACGACTTCGGGAGTAGGAGGAGCAGTGGTGGGAACGGGTGTAGCTGGAGTTGGGGGAGTGGACGGGGCAGCGGCGGAGATGGGTGGCTCCACCGCGTCATTGGTGATTGGTTTGGGGACATAGCGTCGATCGTCGTCCGGAGGAGGAGTGCTTGACCAGAGAGAATTGTTGAGCCAATCCGGTACTTTCTTCTTCACCATCTGATTGTTAGTTTTCTGTACAGATTCAATTTTATACGTTTCCGATTTTAGGGTTTCTCTGAATTTTTTCTTTTTTCTTTCTGCTTCTGCTATCTTCTTCTGTTATTCGTGAAAGCAAGCACGGTTTTTTTTTTCCAAAATGGCCCAAAAATTTGGCAAGTTTATATTTTTAGCCCAATTTAAAATTTGCTTATAACTTTGGGCAAACTTTTGTCATTTGGACGAAAATAACACTAAAGTCATATTTTGTTTCCCTTCCAAGGACAAGGGGTTGTCTGAAATCAAAGAAATAGTCACATCTTGCATGGTTAATAAAAGATCAAGGCAAGTTTGAATTAGGTTATATGGGAAGTTAAAAGGAAAGGCAAGCTTAAATTAAATTGTAAGTTTTGAGTCCTCCTCCTAACTAACTAAACCCATTTTTACAATAAACTGGTAGGGGAGCATTGTGTTGGATTTGTGCTATTATAAATTTTCTTAATTCAAAGATGATGTGGACAAAATAAACATTACCAATATTTGGCAAGAGTTAATATATTTTCATTACTTTATGTTAATAGATATCAAAAATAGTTCAAATATTAAAAATCTTAAAAGTCACACAAAATCAATAGTCCTTATTTCTTTTGAATTTAAGAAAAATGTAGATAGGATATATTCTAATAAAATTATGAAGTTAAAATAAAATTTTTAACAAACACAAAATAAAAAAAGAATAAAGTTATAATTGTCTTTGTGGAATTATTATTTTATTACCAATCAAATAATAGAGTGAATATTTTCAGAAATGAAAAAAAAAAACTCTTTTCATTTTACAATATACTCCCTTTCAACCTCATAAGTGTGGTTTAATAAAAGAAATTTGAAGAGAAAAATTCAAGAATTGCACTTTCATTTATTATTATTATTATTATTATTATTATTATTATGTTAAAAACAAATCTACCCTAAAAAGTAAATAAACAGTTTCTGTTCAAAGTGTTGTATTTTTATTGGAGCAAACAAATTTTAATATTCAATATCAAAAGAGTCTAAAATAGAACAGTTGTGTTACTTCAGTATTGTTAATTTGACGAGATATTTAATTAATGAAGTGAGAGAAATGTATTTATTAATGGTGAATAAAAAAATTAATAAAATATATTACCATTCAATTAATATAATGAGAGAAATTTATGAAATATTTTATTAATTTTTTTTATTCACCATCAATAAATATATTTATCTCATTTCATTAATTGAATAATTTTACTATATCAGTAATGTTAATGTGATAAAATTGTTTAACTTAAAATTTTTTTATCGATATAAAATATTATAAAATGGACTCACTATTCTTCATACTATTATACCTTTTCATTTTTTTATTTTTTTTATAAAAAAAATAAATCAATTATAAAATTTAAAATTCATGTGTTTGCATAATTACAATCTCCATCGAGGGAAGTGAGGCAACTCAAGTGAGGCGATATGTATTTGATTGAATTATTGAATATACTTTATAGTCTTACGGTCCATATGAAATGCACTTGATCCAATGTATAGGAGATATGGATTATATTAATATATAATACAATATTCTCCTCTCATCTCCTCTAAATTATTAGTTTATATCTTTAATCTTATCTTGGCATGATTAAATTAAAAGTTTTGTCATGATTTTAGTATTTTCTGATTTTTATAGATTTAGTTTGTGAATTTCAAATATAATATTGGTTAAAGAAGATTTGTTTTTCTGTCATTTAAACGGATTATACATTTTCCTATATATTTTTTATCATGTATACACATACAAAACTTTT
This sequence comes from Khaya senegalensis, assembly GCA_032402905.1. Taxonomy (NCBI): domain Eukaryota; kingdom Viridiplantae; phylum Streptophyta; class Magnoliopsida; order Sapindales; family Meliaceae; genus Khaya; species Khaya senegalensis. The sequence continues at coordinate 4,073,229 of CP135541.1, forward strand.
GCATGCAAACTAATGTGATATTAATGTGTATCACTATTACATCATCTCTTAAAAGTTTATATCTTTTATTGTTTTTAATTTTATCTTCATTCTCTCGTGCACATAAAAAGTCAACATCTAATTTTTGAGTTATTGATAAATATGTTTTATCATACACACACCAGGTTAAATGGTTCAACTCAACACTCGCATTGTAATATCATAAAGAATATGATATTTGAATTATAGACTACGATTAAGTGATTATCGAAGATAACTTCACAATAACTACTATATGATTGTGGGTATTTACTCAAACAATAGACAGTTAAACGATTATAAGCTTACATGTCCTCTGACATAGTAAGTAATTATCTAAAGAGTATCACTTTCAAACCATTAATCATCGTCGAATTCTAGATTTCAAGTATCATAACTTTTATGTAATTAATGACTTAATATTATTATTAATAAAAATGAACATAAGCTATGTTATAAAAATTAAACATTAAATATTTTTTTATTAATTAATATAACATGTAAATGTCATAAGTTGGAGAGGAGTAGAGTCAATAATTAAAACTTTCCATTTAACTAAAATCATAGATAGAGTCTTGTGACCAATAACCATGTTCTCTTGTTATTATAACTTTTTTTATTATCTTTTTTTTAAAAAAAAAATTTAACATATAATTTTATAAACGAAATTTAATGTTAATGAGAAATTTTATAGTAAATTTTATAGCAAATTAAAAAAAATACTTGTATTTTGCCCCCTAAATCCATCAACAATAATTTAATATTTATTTTTAAAAAAGTAATTTAATTTTATAATTAATTTTTTCCCCCCTTACAAAATATTTTGTAATTTTCTCAATAAAACAAGTAGTTTCAATCAATTTTGAGAATGTAACTCCTCCAATAATTTTTTAAAAAATATTCCAAATTTTTTCTCACATTAATCAACTAAAATTTTAATTTAACAAAATATGTCATGCAATTTTCATAGGTGATCTTTTCAATTTTTTGATAGTTATAAAAATTCTAAATTTGTATAATTAAATAATTATATTTTTTTATAAATAACTTGTACTAATAAATTTTGATTTCCTCCAATATATCAAACTATGTTTAAGACAGTTCCAAGAGATTATAAGAATATCAGAATATATAATAATTTATCTATAGTAAAAATAAAAAAGTCTAAATAATAATAACAGTTTAAATTATTCCATTTCATAATTTTCACTCTTTTGGTTTCTAATGGATTTAACATGTTAAGTATATGCATATTAAGGTCATGAAAAATGCATCGAAATAAAATAAATGAATTTGACAAGCACATTATGTATGCATTCATGTATTAAGTGTTATTTTTGTTTTTTGTTTAAATAATATTATCCTTGCAAAGTTAAAAATATTAATTTTGTGTCTAACTGATAATTTTATGTTAAGAGAGAAGAATTTTTGAGTGTATTAAAGACTTTTCCTTCGGGGAAAGATTTGTAATTATAAATATAAATTAATATTATATTAAAATAATTTTAATTTATAAAATTTGTAACTATAAATAAAACTTCATGTTAAATTAACTTATTTTTTATATATATAAAGAATTAAATATTTTTCTTCATAGTCTGCTAGTTCATTATTGAATGAACTCGTGTATAACGTACTGCTCTTAGAGAAAATGGTGTGCTAATACCTGAGTTTCACCTACTAATTGTCAATTAGGGGTCCCTTTTTTTTTTTTTTTTTTCCCGAAGGGGACATCAAGGGTCCTTTTTCTTTCAACTTTAATACCTGTTTTTTTGGTCTGTCAACTGTCAATCACTGATTAGTTTTACTAAGGGAACAAATCTGGTATCCTTCTTGTTCAACTTTGAAGCATACATAGGTCTGACTTTCTTGCGATGCACTTCGATCATTTAGAAGTTCTTGAAAAATACAAATTATCAAAAACCTTCTGGTACTTAAAAA
>CP135541.1:4085133-4223960 GCA_032402905.1 Khaya senegalensis
CCAACTGATTTCAATACAAAGGGGTAAGTGAGCCTGTCGGGTATGATACTTAACCTCAACATAAAAATAAAGTAAGAAACGGAAGTCTGGAAGCTGGAATTCTCCGCAAGCCCACGAATCAAAGCATTGAATACATGTAAGTTCTTGGGAGTGAAACAATTAAAGATTGCGAGAGAGTAATCAAGTGATTTGCGTTGAGATGCAGCGGATATCAACTGGGTGGTAATGTGGCTGCTTAAATAGAGGTTGTGACGAAGGATTTGAGCGTGGATTTGACGGAGTTGCTTGGTAGCTTTTGAAGAATGAATGAGAGATATAAAATGGGTTTCAGTTTTAGAAGGTTTCTGAGAGGATTGAAAGGTGTTAGTCTTTGTCTTTATCTTCGATTTGGTTGTTGGTCTATAGACAAGATGAAAACCTCTCATTGTGCGCATAAGAACCAATGATACATCGAAAGTTGAAATTGGAGAGAGAAGTAATGATGATCCGGAATTGAGCACCAGTTTCAAACTTACTGGTTGTTAGTTTGTATGTTTACCGCGCAAACTTTGTTGTCTTCCAGCCGCAAACCCCTTCAGATGTAACATAACTAATGCTAAATATTTGTAAAATTAACCTAAATTTGAGAATAAAGAGACGAAAATAACCTTAAAAGCGAGACGTGGATGGCAATTTACCGTCCATACGCTAATATCCTACCCCAATGGAATAGTTTTAAAAGAGTACTTGATATTTTACATCTCTATTATATACATATATCTGTGCGCGCGCGCGCGCAAGTGTGTGTGTGAGTGTAAATTTAGTTTTTGAGAGTTTGGATTCTTGATATTTTACATCTTTCTTATTTAAAATTATTTGTTATATGTGTGTGTTTGTAAATTTAGTTTTTGAGAGTAGGATGCTTGATATTTTACATCTCTTTTATTTAAAATTATTTGTTTCTTAAAAAAATTTATTTTTATTTTCAAATACTACACATATTATGCTATATTTAATATTGCTTTCTAAATAGTATTTTTAATTTTTTTAAAAAATAAAATAATTTTTTTTTGAAATTCTAATATATATATATATATATGTACATAGTACATGTGTGTGAATTCTAATGTATATATGTACATATGTACATGTGTGTGAATTCTAATGTATATATATATGTATGTATATGTGTGTATTTAATTATATTTTTTAAGTGCTATAATTTTTAAATAATTAAATTTCTAGTTAAAATTTTTTTATGCATAAATTTTGTACTAAATTATGTAATTTTAAAGATAAAAATAATACAAGTATAATTAAAAAGATAAAAATAATGCAAGTATAATTAAAAAGATAAAAATTTGCTAAAAGCTTGTAGATGTTCACTACAAGTTTAATAAATATTTTAGATATATATTTAAATGAGTTTAGTAATAAATTTTTATAACAAATACAGATATATTTATCCCAAATTTAATCCATTATCATCCCTAAAGGTGAAAAAAAAGATCACTCCAGCCTAACGTATTATTATAAAAATGAGAAAAAGAAAATGTAACATCTAAAAAATAATTTAAAAGTTAGAAAAATTTAATAATATATATTAGTAATCGTATAAAAATTAAATTTAATAATATCTTAAATAATTTTAATGAATTAAAATTAAAAAATTTTAGAATTAAAAACAAAAAAAGTTAGTTGTCCAAAAGAATGCATATTTTATGAGCTCAAAGCCAATGTAGAATAAACTTCAAAAATTATATAAATTAGAAACACCCACACGAAATATAAACAAATTTAAATTTTATGGATGAAGTAGGCAAAGCCGTTTATCATCTCTAATAAATGGTACAATTACAATGTGAATTTAATATGTTGTAGATTATATAGAATTTATTTGAAGAAAATTTGATATGACAGAAAATATGAATAAATTTAAATTTTACTTTGACATCTCTATTTAAGAATTAAAATATAAAATATCTACTTGTAAAGTTCAATCAACACCATTTTATTGGGTTTGTGGGATTCTAAATTTATCTTATATTATTTTTATTATTGGGACAATTCTCTTTTTTTTTTTTAATGGGTGAAAATCAAAAAAAAACTAAAAATATAATATGTGATTTCAGTGTTTGTCAAATTTATGGATGAATGATCTTTGTCTCGAGTTAATTACTGGTCATTATTAATTATAGTAAAGACTGACGTAACTTTTGTTTTTCTTTAATGTTTGTCAAATCATGAGTTCGCTAACCAATCTTTGTGAAAATTTTCAAAATGTTCTTATTTTAAACCTCATCTACACAAATAACATGTTTCGATTTAATTTTATCAAAATGATCTATTTTATTTATTTTGAACAAATTTACTTTTATATAACCATTTACTTTAAATTTAACAAAATACTGAAAAAATTATATCATATTTTTATTAAATAGTGATTTTTTTAATTTTTTCATTAATTTTTATTTAATTTCATGAATCAATGTAGCATACCTTGAATATCTACTTGATTTTGTGAATACGTTGTTTTGGACTTCAAATTTGACCTTAATTGCACCTGAAATGTCAGAATCTTGAATCTTGTCGACGCTCACATGAAATGTCAACATTTTTAAACTGATAAAGTATATCCTAAAAGTCATTTCTGTTATTAACCTTAGAGGTACATTTGTCTTGCACATATATTATATATTAATAAAAAAAATTTACTTATAAATATATATTATTTTCTTTATTTAATCATGTATATAAATAAAGTATATTTATGAATTGTTTAAATAATTTATTTAATAGTTAAATAATATTATCAAAATTATTCCTTACGGAAGTGATATCGATTGAACAATGATATCGCATAATAAATCTATTGAATATTTTCGGTAAATATTATATAATAATATTAATGCCAATAATATGATTATCACGTTATTATGATATTAGTATGAAATAAACAGTTAGAGAATTATTTATTTGAATATGACTATACAACGATAAATTATATGGTATTGTATGTAATCAATAATTTATCGTATAATTATATTAGTGTGTGACATTATCCTTTAACTTGAGACAACACTAATAAATTTAGTGTAGATACGCATAGTTCATACGATAAATAAGTACAAGATTAGTTACGTTTTATATGATAAAGCTGATTTGGTCACGTATTATTTGTATTTGAAAACGTGCAATAATCAAAATGAGATCCGTTAACTCGATACGTATAGGATCAAAGTTTTCACTAACTCTTTCTGAATTTAAGTTTCTAAATGAATATTGATAAATAGTTAAAAAAGTAAATCATTAGTTAGAATGATCAAATGTCACATGAAGTAGTTCGTAGTGACGAGTTTAGTACATATAAATCAATAGTTCGTAATTTTATTAGTAAAAATTTTTGATGTACTATGAATTTTAAATCGATTGTGATTAGACAACGGAATACCTTTACCCACATGATATGTACAATTAAGATAAAGATTAATGAAATATGCTTCATTGTTGATTAGGAATGATGACACATTATTAGATGTTAACCATAGTCATTGAATAATAAAATAGGTTGGTAAATTCAAAAAATTAAAAATAAGTTCACGACTATTTTATAATAAACTTACATGAGCACATTAATAATCAAAGATAATGGAAAGTATTTGAGAGTAATAATATTATCATGAATAAAAGTTAACACTTTTGAGATAATATTTAAGTTAAAATAAATATATATAATTATTATATATATTTATGAATTTTTTAAAGTATTTAAAGATTTTTTTTCTTAAATTTGCATTGAAATATAATTTATTGTAAATCATATAGTCAAATTGATAATATTGGTTATTTAAGAATTTAAATGAAAATGTGTAATTATGTGATAATTACACATTGGCTCATGTATATATGCTTAATTACACTTTGGTTAAAAGTTAGCTAAATATTTGTATTTAAATTCATATACTTAAATGTATAAAATAAAAGTTATGTAGTAATAACCACTTTATCCATATTACTTATGCACCTTTAATTAAAAAGTAAGGACAAAAATAAAAATGCTTGGATTTTTCAAATATATAAACATGAACTTTAGTTCCATAAATCTTAGCTTGTGTTCTCCTATTAGGTCAAGTTTCTCCAAGACACTTGGATGGTGCAAATTATGGAGATTTCACATAATTGAAGGGTTTCTATCATTCCTCATCAAGTAGTAAAAACTCATCCAAAATTTATCTCATATATATATGTGTGTGTGTGTGATATGCTTACTCTTGGTTCATTATGTGTTTGTAAAAATATTTCAATAAACATATAATTTGTTTTTAAGTATGTTATTAATATTTCAATCCAACACAAACACTGTCACGTCTCAGTGTATCTGTGGCTTTAGTTTTATTTTTAATATTTTGTAATTAAATAGCAAGATAACCATTGCCTCATTGAAATTTCAAGAACCTGAATTTCAATAGGTTGACTTCCTCTTGTTCCGGTTTGGGAAACTTGGTTAACCTTCATGTTCAGTAAGTTTTGTTGTTCCATTCACTCAAACTTAACTTCAATGTTCTACCTTTTGTACCATGACAGAATATAAGACATATTATGGGTTCAGAATTGACCCAGATGGTGATACTAAATTGCATTTCAATTCTTCAATCTGAAAGGACCTGGGAAACAATAGCCCGAGGCCAAGTTGCTTCTATGTAATTGAGAATAACCATGGATTCTGCTATTGGGTGCTGATAGAGTAAGAGTGCTCGAGTATCACGGGGTGCCGCTCTAAGCAAAGGCCCTTCACACCTTCCACCGTGAACAAGAATCTTGCTTATGACCTGGGTTATATTGGAGAATAAAATCACTTCTTCTCGAAATTGAGCACGCACTTGAAATTGTGCATCCATTGCTGAAAGTGAGATTCATCTAGAAGGTGAGGATTATAACCACTAGATTTGAAAAAAAAAAACAAAGTTTATACCAGTGCATTTAAAAGAAAATTTTACTTTCATTTTCTTTCATTTGCTTATCTTTTGATTAATTTTGTGACAAATTTGTCTTAAGAGAACAATGTTATTGGTGAGCTATCGATTCGGAATCAGAAAATCTTTTTAGAAATGGAAAATAAAAAATTGAACAGACTGAAAGCCAAGGTAAGATGGTCTTTCAATATATTTTTCTTCTAAGAATAGATTTTAGAAAATTAATACAAATGGATTGAAGTCAATACTTAGCTCATGCTTTCTTGAGGAGCTTTCCTTAATCTAGTTTTTACTTGAAAATTTTCAGGATCCAGAGTTTTCCAGCTTTTTGAAAACTCATGATAAAGATCTCCGATCATTCAGAAATGAGGATGCTGTAAGTTAAGATTTTCCCAGAATGACAATAATACCTTGTGGAAATAATGTTTTAACTCAGGATTTTCTGCCAGGTGCTTTGGCATGTGCTTATAAAATCCAATTAATTGTGTTCATACGCAAGTGTCCTTTCAATTTTGTTTCATACGATCACCAAGGTGGACTAAACTTATTGCAATCTCCTGAAACAAGTCGTAGGCCCCTCTGAAAACTCAATCACAAGTCGTTTGTTTCTCTGCAAAACACACACACACACACACACACACAAAAAGGGGGGAAGTACACTGGAGAAATTTTTTTTTTTCTTCTTTTTTCTGTTTGCCATTTTGTCTTTTTGATGAGCTATATGGTTGCTTTTATTTTTCTGTTTTTATGAATAGGAGGTTAACAACCTCATTCATTCATTTTGTACAAATGTAAGAATAGAAACAATTTTTCAATTCTATACAACAGAGAATAATTTTCTTCGCAGCTATTTCATGGCTTGAATCTTCTACTCCCGGTTCACTTTCATTTCGTTACTTAGTATAAGAGCAAGATTGCTCCTGTTATTGATTTTTTAGCCATGGAAGAAGAACATGAAATCTCAAACCCTATTAACTCAAAACAAATTTCTCCTTATCTCATTTTCACAGACCCAAACAACCCTTGCCAAGTTAAAAAGGTGACAGTGCAGCTCTTGTTCTTGTTACTAACCTTCTCACCACTGATAGCTACGCTACGTGGTCTTGAGCAATGCATCGAGCACTTAGAGCAAAAAACAAATTGGGTTTCATTAATGGTACGATTCCTAAACCTGCTAATGAAGAAGATTCACTGTTTGATGCAGGGGAGAGATGTAATGATATGATAGGAGGGAGAGATGCAATGACATGATAGTATCCTCGATTCGAAATTCCATCTGTTCAGACATTAAATCTAGCATGGTCTTTGTAGATGATACACAAGTTTCTATTCAAGAGAAGACTAGCTAATCTTCATCTAGACCAAGACTCCGTGTCTTGCCACGCCCTAAAATAGGGGCTACTGACTTTTAAATTAAAAAGTCAAACCTTTATTTTAAAACATATCCTACTGATCATACAGTCAAAGAAAACATACTCAAGGATTTTATAAACAAGTCAAAATAGAAATTTAAATAAAACTATACAGGGCAATATGAACACCTATTATGCTTTAAAAAGACAAATTACAATCTAAATAGTCCAAGTAAGTTATGTATCATTTCATAGTCGAAGTCCCGTAACATAAACTACCTGTCAACAAAAACATACCTAATATTGAATAGCTGAAAGCTCAATCAGTATATCTTCAAGTCTCTTTTTGAGTGCTACTCATTCTTCACTAACTTTGTTACCTGAAATCTTTCTAAAGAAAGGCAAAAAAAGGGAGTGAGCAAAACTACAATGCTTAGTGAGAATAAACATTGCTTACCTTATTGATTTTTATTAAAAAATTTGTATAATTATTGAAAAATTATTTATGACCATTTTAAATAAAATTGTCAATTAGACTAATCTTTTAGAAAATTTCACAATTTTATACAATATCCATATATTATAAAATTTAACATAAGCATCATCCATTTAGTTAAACCATATGAGTTAATCATATGACCATGCACGTGCACCATAATCATACGAAACTCGTAAATGACGTAACCTATACAAGTTTTGAGTCTTAGGAACACTTTCTCGACATCCCATTCGTACCCAAGATACTCCCCCATCATTCAATACATTAATATTGAATAACGTGCAAGATTCATATTCAAATTTTATTTTCATATAATACTCAAATAGAAAATCGGGTAATATAATAACATAAAATTAAATAAACCCCCTACATACTATTTATCAAAATAATATATTTAATAAATTTATCATGTTGACATTATCAAATAAGACATGTAATTCAAATAAATGTTTGGCACGTCATAGTTGCAAGATATGACGCTCAAATATTTTTCATTATAAAACATCATATATATATATATATTCATATTTTAAAATATATAACTAAATAAGTGAAAGAATTTCTACCTTAATTATTTTGATTTAAATACTTCTTAATAGACTCTTTAATGCCTAAACAATAACAATAATTTGCCAAAATATTATTTTTTAAAATATATACATATATATGCCTATACCCCTGTAAATAAATGCTTAATATACCTAATTGACAAGTTAGGGAGGCTTGACTCAACGTACTTCATTTAACACAATATAATCATTTTTTCAAATATAAATTTCATTCAATTATATTAAAACTCTCAATTAAACATTAATATCATAAATTCCAAATTCAACATAAATCTTATAAATTCCAAATTACAAACCCTAACTTTGAATTTTTCATGTAAAACATACATCACAACTAAATAACATTTTCATATTCTTAAACATCTAAATTTTGCCATCAATTAAAACCCTAATCTTGATACTTAAATTAAAATTAAAATTGATAAAATTAAAGGTTGGAGAAACATGCCCAGACTTCATGGAAGTGAGGAAATGAATTTTGATGATGAAAATCCATTATTGGAACATTGAGTGCTTGTCCAATGTAATTTAACTTGCAGATTTCTAGCAAAAATCAAGGGTTTTCTTCAATTTTTCTAAGGTTTTATGAAGTTAAGCACTTATGGAAATGTTTTTGTTAGGTGCTTTTATAAGAAAATAGTTGGAATTGGTTAAATTTTAGAGGGAATGATGAGGAGAAAGGGCAAAAGAAAAATGGAAATCTGGAGACTGGTTTTCAGGTGAAGAAGGAGGAGATGTGTTTATATATAATAAATAGAAAATTTCATTCAAATCTTCATCTTTTAATTACACAAAATTCTCAATCCTTATTCTTTTCTATATTAAGTGCCTCTAATTAAAAAAAATTCAATTTATAATTCTCAAAACACTTTATTTTGTAAAAATTTTAAAGCAATAGTTTTTATATTTGAATAACATATATAGTAAATAAATAAATAATTTAAATTGATAGAGTTGAAATAAATAAATAAAAAATCTTCCTTGTCAACTAGGTATTATGTCTACAAAATATATCATTACTATTATTAACCATGCAAAATAATTATGCAACTTATCCACTAATGATAAGAAGTATGAATAATTTATAGTATGCATGAAACTACACTGATAGTCATGATCCAAAGTTAAAATTTGGATTTTACAAGTTTTACATTTTTCGGAGCATGATAACTCCTACCCCCTTAAAAAAATAGTTTGTCCTTGAAATATATTGTATTTCTTCAAAAGTGAAAAAAATATGGATAATTCTCAGACTTCAGACTCAAACTTCCAAATAGCCTCCTCATTACTATGATGTTACCATAGAACTTTAACAAGAGGAATTTCTCTCCTTGTTTTGCGAGTACTTTTACAAATTTCTTCAAGTTTCTCCATAGAAAATAAAATTAAATTCTCCTATCAGGATCATAAATATAAGTTAAGTTTAATAAAAAATTTTAGGACAACAATTGAGACCATTGTTCTTAATCTGCAATGTCCTATGCGAGTTATGAAACACATAGCTATTGATGGGGATGTTGATGGTGTTCTTGGCATGGTTGATGTAATGATATATAAAAACCTTATGTTTTGAAAAACCAATCATAGCTTAATAGATTATGAACCTTTTTAGATTTTTCGAGGAAGTGGACCAAGTTAGATATAAATTGGCCTTGCCACCATAATGTCCCATGTGCATAATATTTTTTTAACGTTTCGATGTTAAAAATATATTAGTCAAACTCTGTTCATAATATTTAATGGATTAAGGTTCTTATATAAGAGAATGCGACTTACTATGAGTCATTAGTTCATATCTTAGATTGAAAGATTAATATTCTCTATAGGAGAGAAATTTCTCTTCTAAAGGTTTATAATAGTATTATAGTAGTGAAAAGGCTACTTGAGAGCTTAAGTCCAAAATTCAAGGGCATTATTCATATTTATTTGATTTTTGAGCTAATGCAATGAATTTCAAAAATAATTTTTTTTTTAAATGAGGTAAGAGTTATTACACCTTGAAAATTGTCAAGCAAATACATGAATATTATATTGATTATTTTGTATTTTTGTCAATTTTTAGAGAATTAAAGTATAAGAAAATTTGGATGAAATTGTATGATTTTTAAATACTTATGGTTTAGGTATAATTTTAGAAAGATATAAGGTTATTCTATAATTTTATAAAAGTTTTTCTATAAATATCTATCATTTTCATTATTTTTAGATAAGCCCCTTTAGGAATGTTATTAACGCGAGGTAAATACTATAGAGTAAAAAGTACACTTGGGTATTAGGAGATACAGTGAGTAAAGTTTTAACTACTTGATGTTTGATATGTTTCTATTAACTTGTAATTAAATTATTAAATTTCTGAATATTTTATGGTGCATGATTTATATGAACCATTTATATTTAAATTTATTTTTTAAAAAATATAGTAAATGCTCATATTTTTCTGTGATATTTTAAATCAATTTTATATTTTGATTCGTTTTAAAAGATTCTAAAGCACATGAAACTATTTGACTAATAGTATTTTATTTAATATTTTGACAACTTAAAAGTCACTAATATTAATACCAAAACTAGTGTTACGCTTCAAAATAGAAGTTAGTAACTTTTAAGTTAAAAAGTTAAACTATTAATAGAATAATATTAGTCAAATAATCAAATGTATCTTAAAGTCTTTTAAAATAAGTTAAAATATAAAATATATTAAAATATTATAAGAAAATACGATGACCTACTATATTTTAAAATGAATAAATTTAAAATTAAGTGATTTGTATAAACTACTATACTCAATAAGAATTATTATCAATTACCTACATATATTTTACCAAAAAATCTTCATAATTAGTAAAAAATAATTTATACCTATTTTCAATAAAATAACTAATGAAACTAAAAATTATTAAATTTTATATTGTATATATAATATATATTGTATAACTAAAATAAGCATCATTTTTAAATTTTAAACTATATGAATTAATTATATAATCATGAATGTAACAATAGCCACATGAGGATCACAAATAACATAACCTGAACAAATTTTAGGTCACAAGGACACTTCCCATTGTTCTAATCATATCCTTGGATACTCTCCCATCATCCCATACATATATATATATATATATATATATGCAGAATTACTCCCCCATCATCCCATGGATACTAGCGATATTCCTTCATTATTCCATACATCAATCTCGAATAAAGTGCAATAGTCATATTCAATATATTATTTTCATCTCATACTTAATAAAAAATTGGACAACATAACAACATAAAATTAATAAAATTATTTATATACTATTTATCAAAATAATATATTTAATAAATTTATTATGCAGACAATTTTAAAATAAAATATTTAATTTAAATAAATATTTGGCACGCTATAACGATAAGATGTGCCACCAAAATATTATCATCACCAAACATTATAATTGATTTAAAAATCATTTAAATTTCAAATCATGTCGTAATCATAATTATATGTATATGTGTGTATGTATATTCAATTTATATTTTAAAAAATACAACTAAATAATGTAATTTTTACTTCAATTGTTTCGATTTACGTGCTTTTTTAGTTTAAAAGGTCTTTTGGTCAATCAACTATCACAATTGAATTTCTCTCGTTAAAACAAATCCAATGTATGTCTTGAAGGCTGAAAGTGATGTTCCAAATATTTGAAACATGGTTTTGACTAAGAGTTGACCATTAATTGGTTAACGTGGGTAGAATTTTCGGTCATCTGAAGAATTGGTCCTAGTGGGTCTTATAGCTTTCAACATCTTAATCCAACAATAGTGTCCATTTTTCAATTTAATATTTTATTCGCCGAGAATTTTGTTAAAAAGTCATAAATTCAACAAAGCCAATGGAAAGATTTCAACGACTTTTGGATTCAAACTTTTGGATTAGTTTTGTTTTACTTGTTGAGTTGAGTTTATAGGTATGCTTAATTGTTCAAGAGGTGGTGGAGATTGGTTGAAAAGTTGTGTTAAAAAATTTTTTAAACTTTGAATGAAATTTGGTGGAGCTCGGGGATCGGATTGAGGTATAGTCAGCGCTAAAGGAACGAGGACATTGAATAGGTCGCGTGGTCTAAAAGTTTTTACAATAACTATAGCTAAGCCAATGTTGGATTACGAGGAAACTTTTAGCCGACAAAAATGGTTACAGTAAGAAATTTTTTTTCAATTGCTGCTTATAGAAGTTACAAGTATGGCAATTTGATGTAAAGAATGCATTCCTTTACAACAAGTTGGATTGTGAAATATTGATAGAACAACCCCAAGGATTCATCTTCGAGCAATTTTCTAATTATGTTGGTTGAAGAAGGCATTGTATAGACTTAAACAAGCACCACGTGCTTGGTATGGTAAAGTTGCTCAATACTTCATCTTTTGTGGGTTTAAAGTTTCTAATTTAGATTCTAGTTTGTTTGTAAAATTAGAATCAACTATGCAATTGCTCGTTTTACTATACGTCGACGACATGATAATTACTAGAGACGATGAAATTGAAATTTTTCACTTCAAAAATGATTTGTCAATTCGGTTTAAAATGAAAAACTTGGGTGAAATTGGATGTTTTCTCGGGTTAGACGTGGAAAAATCATATCAAAATTATTTTATATCTCAAAGAAGATATGCAAAGTACTTGTTGAAATGTTTTGGCATAGGAGAGTCAAAAGAAATGGCTACTCCTATGGAGACACATCTGAAGCTAAAGAAAGAGGAAGGAAAGTTATTACAAGATGCTAGACGGTTTCGACAACTTGTTGGTAGTTTAATTTATTTAACTATCACAAGACCAAAAATCGCATACTTTGTTGGTGTCATTTCTCAGTTTATGCAAAGTCCAAAAACTCCTCATTTAGATGCTGCTAAAAGAATTCTACACTACGTGAAAGGCTCTCTCACATTTGGTCTTATGTATAAAAAGGCTAATCATTTTTTGTTGGAAGGATTTACGGACGCAGTTGGGTGGGTGACTCAATAGATCGTCATAAACCTCTGGATACTGCTTTAGATTGGTTCGGTAACTGTTTCTTGGTGCAGCAAGAAGCAATCCACTATTACTTTAACTAGCACTGAAGCCGAATACATGGCTGCAACAAATGGTTGCACAAGAATGCATTTGGCTGAAGTGTTTGATGGGAGACATTCTCTCTAAAGTTGATTACGCTGTGTTGATTTATTGTGACAATGAGAGTGCCATCAAGCTTGTCTCAAATCCAATCTTTCACAAGCGAACAAAGCATATTGATGTTCATTACCATTTCATTCGAGAGAAAGTTCTAAATTAAGAAATTGAGTTGAAAGGAGTTCATACCACTGATCAAATCGTTGATATATTTACAAAGGCCATAGCTAAACCGGAATTTGAAAGTTTCAGAACTGCTCTTAGAGTCATCGATTGTAAGCATGCGCTAAGGAGAGTGTTATAAATTAGTGCATCTTATTGGGTGTTGGCATTTTTCTATTATTCTGGGATAAACTAAGAAAGCAGCAAGGTGTCAAATAAGAGAGTATTTTACTTTGTGCTAGTAGGATTTTATGCCAGTAGTTGGTGTTTATTTTAGGAGAGTTTGTTATGCCTTCAAGTCTATAAAAGAAAGCAATATGACGTAACCAGTTTTACGCTTCAATTATACATTCAATTACTCTCCGTAACAACTTCTTCTTTAATTCTTTGTTATCTATTTTGTTATGCGCTCGATTTCAACACCATCTGACATTGTTGCACTCAATGCGTGCTCGATTTCAAGCGCTTTCGAGCGCCATTGTGCGCTTGCAATCAAGCATGCAATTGCTCTCGCGAACAGCGCCACTATGCACCGCTGCTCGAGTTCTTCACACCACGCCCCCCTTTGTACCCCATTTCACGGCCAAAATTTCGAGAATTTTCAAGCCCGTAACAACAAATCCATGAAATCAAGAAAAACTTCAACATATATTCATGAGATCAAGCAAAAAGAGATGAAAAATGAAAAGAATTTTGAGTTTATATATGTTTTATGTGTAAAAAAGATTCTTGAATTTATGTATGCTTTAAGTGCAAGTGATCATGGGGGAGCTAAATTGTTCAAAAATACAAAATTAATCATATTGGTAAGATTGAATTGAAACAAATCCTACACATTAACGAATTACAAAATAAGGTAAATTTGAGAATTTTCTCCCACCCTTTTTAGATCTCTTATAGTATATAGCCTAAATATACTATGTCCAAACACAACAATTTCTACCGGGTAACATATCTTATATAGTTGTAAGAAAATAATTGACAATTTAAAGGATTCAAATGAGGGTTTATCAGATAGGAAAATAAGGCTTGAGCCTCTTGAAAATTCTTAAACACAGTAATGAGAGTATGCGCTAACATTTTCTCAAGCCTCTTTAATGGTTTGTGTTATTGCCACTCCTCTCCTTTTTCCTCCACACATTTCAAGAATGTTTTGGAGATTTTGAACAGTGCCATTGCAGGCTACAGATTATGGCATTATTGCGAACACATAAAAGAATAACTAACTTATGAAAAAGTTCAACTGTTCCAGTTTCCGATTTTCCTCATTACAAACACCGAGTTCGGAATATGACTTCAACTTTATAATACAGATCCAGCTTTTGACAATGAATTCCGCCAATATATAAGTTGTTTTAGTTGCACCTAAAACACAAAAGAGCATAAATCCCCTTGGAAATATTTTCAGAGAAAAAAGAAAAACACTTTTTTCTTTTTTCTTTTTTTTTTGGAAAAAAAGAACTTAAAGAACTCCGAAAAAGGGATTATTGATTGCAGAGTTCAGCTCAGAGCCCGCTGAATTGAGCACCGTGGTGTCAACTTTGTCTCTGGATAGAAACAAGAACTCATCCCCTTCAATTTTCTCAAATCCACATAGCTCAAGAAAATCTACTCCACCCTTCAGTGCACCAACTCTATCCTGTTAAACAGAGATTGACAACATGTAAAAACAGTATAAAGCAATTCATAAAAGATTGAGATTGAAAAAGGCATAGAATAAGCTTCATTGGATGCCAGATATGGCAGACCGGTTAACCATGAAGACAAGCAGACATAAATTTAAGTGTTCCATAAGATGATTGATAAGAACAAATATTTAGGAGTGTATTGTAAAATATTAGAATTGGTAGCATTTGAGTTGGATGGACAAAAAAGAAAAGTTGGAAAAAATGGTAAAATAATAATTTTGATTACTATTGTGAAAAAAATCCTATTGATAGAAAGAGAGTATATATGTTTTATATATATATATATATATATATATATATATATATAATGCTTTATATAGATTATTAAAATGTGTGGATGAATTGTTATTATAACTGTGTAATCAGAGTTTGATTAACAAAACCTAGAATAGTTTGTAATATTCCTAACGCTACATGTGAAGTTTAAATTTGATGAACTAAAATAGTAAAAGTTGAAAATAATTTGAGTTGGATTGCAATTGATTAAAAACTTAAAAGTAATTATTTGAAACTTAGTGAATATGAATACAATTTTGAAAATTTTCATTAAAGATAAGAGCAATTGTTAGATGAATTCATCTCTTTTCCTTTTCTCTTTTGCCGTGAATTACTCTCTCCCTTCTTTTTCAAATTTTTTTTTTTATTTTCTTAAAAAAATCAAATAAAATCTCACAATTCACCTGATTAAATACGTTACTATAAAAGAAAAAATTGTTCTAATCATCGAGAATTTTAATTTACATTCAAATTGAATTCTATTTTTTTCCTACATCTTATTTACACTATTCAAAACATTTGTAGATAGTCAATTTTTGACAGAATCCTTTCACTCCCTTGCAGAATGACCATTTCGCCTTCTTTGGGCAAAAATGTAATTTTTGCCATTTTAAAATTATTTAACCTATTTTTTTTCATAAAACTCTATTACAACACTTACAAAAATTCTAGATGATCGGATTCTAACAGAATCCATCCAACTTTTGGTGTAATGACCTTTTTACCCTTTATGTCCCCGACTTTATAAAAATATACTAAACGCGTTCCAAATTAAAATTAATCTTACTAACATAATATTTATGCAATTCTAAGACTTTTCATGTAATAAAAACCCACTATAACTACAATTTTGAGTAAAAAAACTATTTTGCTCCTACCCAGTAAAATAACCCGTTTACGTGATATTTACCTAGTTTTCTTCCAACAAACAAATATTTAAATACCTAAATAAGCAGGATGTCAGCTTATTTGGACCACAGAAACTAAACAACAAAAATGTATCAGAAAAAGAAGCCAACTTTTAGGAGATTGAAAGTTTGCAAAATGGTGACAGTGGATTTACTGTTTCATGGTAGTGGTTTTGGCAAAGTTGGCAACTCAAGTGGATGCTTACCAGGGGAAAGGATGACAAGGTAGGAAGTTGTGGTAAAAGAAGATCATGACTGTGGTCCTATATATTGGACAATGAAGATATGACTCCATCATGGTTAGATGTTAATGGCAGCAGTAGTAGTTATGAAGTCACCACATAAGAGTAGTAAAAACCAAAGATGGGAGGAAATTGTGCATTGTGATGTTACTGCCGACAGACAAATCTTACTCTTTCCTCTAAAGTTTCAGCTTATTCTGTAGTCATTTGTGGGAAAATGATGCTCATTGCGACAGCCATGCTTTGTCTTGTCATTAACCAACATAAATCTACTTTTCACTTAACATAGACAGTATCATGACTTGCATAAAGTTCCTTACCTGAAAAGTCTGGTTAGTGAGTCTGATTTTTCTGAACTTCTCCTCGTTAGGATTTTTGGCTACATTCCCTATATAGGTTAGAAGGGTCTGAAATGCTCTCTTCACTTTAGCATCATCATCCTGGACTCACAAAAAACAAAGTGAACTGGTGGATATAACACAAATTAACTTTATGTTCTATACAACTTAACATGTATTACAGAATCCTAAAAACCGAAAATTTGAAAAAGAAAAGAAGGGGGCAAAGGACAGAACAGTGGCAAACGGATGTTAAAATATGTACAATGGATGTAATTATATCATAGTCCCCAGTAAAAATATTTTATATACTAAAAGATGTAACCAGAAATACTCATTTGATTTTTACCGAGCTATTTCTTCCTTATGGAAGGAAGCCTGATCTATGAGACATGATAATAATAGACTTTTTGTTAATGTCCAATAGAAGCTATTTTATCAGCTCTACTGGCAAACTTCTGTCCCTTGGCAAACTTCTGTCCCTTGATCACGTGAATTATATTTGACAGGGCCAATGCAACAAACAGGGCAAAAACATTGAAATCATGACATTACAAATGTTTTAGAGAGACCCTTATACTTTAATGTAAAATTAAAATGTTTGACATGAAACACTATATTAACTTTATGCAGTTGGTTTGCACGAGTGTGGGCATGCACGTGTGTGCATGCAAATGTGTGTGTAGGGCAATTATTGCCCATGATATTAAGAAGCTAGTCTTGCACTGCTGCAAAACTTATCATAGAACCAATCCTTGAACTCAATTTTTTATCCTTGTACATCACGTGTCCCAAATTTCAGGACAATCAGACATCCAAATATCAGCCCTAGGTTATGAATTTTAACTTTAAGCAATTGACAACAAATAATGTCAAACTGGGCCATTACTTACAGTCAAAGTGACAATCACAAATCCAAATTGCATAATGCACAAACACGGAATGACACCAAGAAACTGTAAATTAGAAGCCATCACATTTGACTAGCAGACTAGGAATGTAAGATCCCTTGAGAGTGTTTAATAGCCAAGAAACAATCAAAAGTATGGTGTAACAAGTAATTTTACCTTGTGATTCTGCTTTAGGGACCGCAAGCACTCTCTCATTTGCTCTACCTTTGTGGCAGGCCTAACAGGCAATGAGCTCTGCAATTTAAGATGAAAGAAAGATATATATTTTCTGAAATCATCTTGAACAAATTTTAAACAACTTTTATCACAACCATAATAATTATAAAGAAAAAAAAAAACCTCCTACTTTTTTCTCCTCCACAACAGGTGCTGAAGGTTTCTGGGTTGCAGGATCTTCTGGTGGCAATCCTAGTCTCCTCCTCCTTTCTGCCTGTCAAGACAAAAATAAACTTAACCAACTATAATAGATAATTCCAAAAGTAAAATAGAAAGAACTTATGAGATACAATTGGAAATTTTGTAAATGCATTGTTTCCCATTATCTGTTACTTGCATGATATAAGAATTAGTGAGGTCTTGCCCCACTCATACCAAGAGATATTTGAACACCCCTCTTTCTTTAAATAAAAGATAAATGACAAGTGAAGAATGAAACAAAAGGAAAGAAGGGTTGAAGTAACCTTGTCTTCTTCCAATTTCTGACGAATTTTTTCCCTAGCTTTTCTCTCCTCCTCTTTCTCAGCTTTCCGTAGGGCCAACAAACTGGTACATATCAAAATTTTCATACCAATGGAAAATGAAATTCAAGTAATAAATGAAAGGAGAAATTATGTTATCCAATACTAGAATTAGACTATGTGCAAATGAAGTAAAATAAGACAGATGCACTAGACAAAGACATACCGTTTTCTTTCATTTTCTTCCTCAATTCGCTTAGCTTCTAGGAGTTCCTTGCCTATTCGAATTCTTTCCTATTAAAAGTAAAACACCAGAGCAAATTACCCAAATACAGAAAGTAAACTTAAAGAGGTAAAGATACAAGACAATGTGTTTCAAATATAGAATAGACTTCCGATATTACTTTAGTATCTAACATTATCCTTCAAATTGTTATTTAACATATAACAACTCAAAAAACTGGAAAGGGAAACATTTATATTTCAGGAGATATTCTCTATGTAAAATTTTCCGCTGCAAATGTACTACATATATTTTAAAAAATAATACTTCCTCACTGTTAGTATACTCATCCCTATCCTTGAAATTTTTAAGAACGTGTAGAAATCATCAAAGTCATCACAGTGAAGCTCAAAATATGGGATTTTTTATATGCTACACTGGCTGAATAATTTGACGTGTAGCATAAGCTTGATAAAACTCGTATAAAATTAGTGTCTATTAATAAAACATATTTTCCATTAGGGGAATCTCTTTAATCATAATATGTTCTTACCCTGGAGAATTTTCCTCTTCTATTATATTTTATAGGACTAGCTGACATTGCCAGTCTTCTAAGAATGAGATAATGATAAAGCAAGCAGACTTGAAGTTATTTATCAACAAGAGCAAAACTACATAAATTATCCTCCCTCTTTCAACATTACTACCATATTTCAGTGACTATGTTACGGCAAACACTTGCACAATTAAATTTTAAGATGAAAGGGAAAAAAATTCAAAACTGAAAAAACAACAAACTAAATTCAAGTTTGAAATATAAATACAACCCATATATGCATTTAATAATTCCTCAGTTTCTCAGCACATGCTAACCATGTCCAATGATATACAATCCAAAATAATGCATATATGGAAAATTATCTAGATTAATCTCATTGCTTCCAGTGAAAACAGAGCGACGCGTGCACAGAAAAGGAAAAAATAAAGTCATTACAATTGTCACATGGAAGTATAGAAACATAAATAACTGTGAATATGTATTTATGTATTTGTCTTTTTTATTGCAAGTCTCCATAATAAAATAAAATAAAATAATTAAAAAGCACCTTTTCCCTTTCTCTTTCCATTCTCCTTTCTTCTTCCTCTTTCTTCTTCCGGGCTCGTTCCCTTGAAATATTCACAATAACAGTAACTAAGACATAAGAAAGATTGATATAGCAAGCATTAAATATTGAGGATGAGTTTTAGTGCTTCAAAGAGATATATGTACATACTTTAAAAGCATTCAGAAGATAGGGAAGTTTGTATGAAGAGTTTGAGAATATCAAAAAAAAAAAAAAGCAAAATTAAACTCCCAGAACCCCCAAAAAGAATTAACACAAGATAATATTTTACTTAATTAGATTTAACCAGTTAAATAAAGGGTTAAACATGAAACAAGAATCTAAGAACGGCTCTTTTTACTTTAGGAAAGATTGAGCCTAGAACCTAAACTAAGACCATCCCAGCCTAAACAAACAGTGCCCAACACAATGCAACCAAAAACAACCGGAAAATAGGGTTTGCCTGTTCAGAGATGGTTTCTTCACAAAAGGACGTGACTAGTGATTGTGAAGAAAGAGATTGCATTAAAATACACCATACCTAAGTTCTTGTGCTTTGAGCTTAATTTCTTCTGGCGTAAGAGAAGATTTAGGAGCCTCACCACCTGTGCTGGCAGGCACCTGAACACAGATAACCCAACATCATTAAACCTGACATGTAAATCCTACACACACCACACATATATCACAAAACAACCTGTTTGAGTCCCAACATAGTCATTGTATCCCCCAAGATTCAAGCTATCAGGAAATTTGGAGCTATTCAAGCAAAATTAAGCTCAACATGGAAGTTTCTTGTATATAAAGTCATGGGCTCATGAACCAGATAATCATGATTATGATATTTGGCTAAGGTTGCAGTTACTAGGAATGAATTTTATTCAACATAAGATCGATGAGAAATAGATATTACCCTATCTTCTCTACTGAGAGACGTTACTTGGTAAAAAAACTAAAATCGAATCAGACCAAAAGGAATTTAAACAAAATCAATACCGAAAAGATTGGTTTGATTTGATTTCAGTTCAGTTTTTTAGTTTTGCTTCAAGTAAAAAAATAAATTTTTGTCTAAATATTTAAAAATTCATAAGTAAAAGTATTTTCAATACAATATAACATAATCTAATCATTTTTGAATGATTAATAAACATATAAATAAAATACATATATGTTATCGGTCCAGTTCGAGTTTAGGTTGAACAGAAAATTGATCCGAAAAAGTTTCATTTTGAATTTATGCAGCTGAGAACCAAACTAAGACCATCTAACACTGAACTGAACCAATTATCAGGTTCGGATTTTTTTGCCCATCCTTGAGAAAAAGACCGCCACAAGCCTTTTATTTCCAAATATAACATTATAGTATGTAAAAAAGATGCCAAAGCATTGGAGGTATCTACTAAAGAATAATTGTGGATCCAGAATTTACGCAAATCAAGACATGCACATCTAAATGAGAATGGATATCATACCATGGGCATCTGATCAATGTCTGGGTCATTCTCATGTTCAACTACCCAATTTACAGCAGCCTCAACACTGGCATTACCTGGAGTTAGAAAACAACTTTCAAATAACCAAAAACTCCCTGTAGTTAGCCTATAGTCAAGAGAAAAGATGGACATAATGTAAACAAAATATTTGAAGGAAACCATCATTCAATAGTGTCCACAATACCTTTACGTCTAATAAAACATTGAAAACTGCACATTGTTACACTACATGAATCACTTTCTAAAATCTAACAGGGTTTATTAATCAATTACTAGATAACTGGAAACAAAACAATCAATAATAAAACATATGTTAAGAAAAAGGTAAGTGAAAATGTTGACGCAGTGTGAGAACATTTATGTCTTTGTTCTCCTTTATCTATAAGGCTTTTAGATTTCCAATCTCAACAAATATTTCATAAATGTCATTGTTCCACTTCTCTATGAATTGTATCTTCTAAGTCTTACAAGGTAAGAAGAAATGGCAGAAAAAGTTATTAAAGAACAGAATTCAAGCAAAATATAGAAGGATTGAGGAAGTTCATTCCCACTTAAGCAGAGGAAGTCTTACAAGTTCATTTTACATATGGTTTATTTCTTATATTTCTTATCATCCATATGTAAAATGAACTTGGTTCCTCTCATCCAAATGGACAAACATAAGAAACCCTAAAAAATGCAGCCTTTGCTGTAGTCAATAATATACAATTAAAAGATCTAACTTAAATTAAGTGATAATATTATCAATGACTTACCAGAATAATGAAGTGCCCGGGTTGCCCGTGCCTTAGGGAAACCCATTGCTTCTAGTTCTTCAAACAGCTTTTTGTCAACCTCAGGCACAACCATTTCTACAGAAGAAAAAAATAATGCAATGAGCAGTAACACCCAAGAACCATCCAGTTTCAACAGAAAAACACTGCTGCAGGAAGGTAAACTTCTCCTGAGAACCTTGATGTTTCTAAATCCGATAACCATGGCACAAGCAGCAAAACAATTAACAAATACCAAGAGTAATAATGATGTTTCTGCTCGTAATCAATATGACCACAACAGACTATTTGTGATATTGAACTAAAAAAGTTAAAAAGGTCACTCTTTAAACAGTCAGAGACACTGGAAAGAAAAAGTACAAGAAGAAATATTTCAGACAGAAAGAGAATCAGTTAGAGGACAATGCACCCTTGTCTACAAGGACAGAGAGATATAAAGATTTTCTTAATTAAATTCAGATGACACCACACTGCTCCCAATGTCATCAAAGTATTTTAATATCTAAACATACCTACAAAACATGCTCTAGTATGAATCTTACTGGAAAGGAAAATTGATTGTAATTCAGATTCAGCAAAATACAAACAAATAATAAATCATCTCAGAACAATACATGCATTTGTCCACTGCAGGGACCAAAGAGATTAAAAAAAATACTTAATTGTATCAGTACCTTCCGGCTGGCTACTGCCACTGGCATCCCCATCCATGGCTTCTCCAGAGTTTTCTTTTGGAACTTCCAAACTTATTGGCTTTGCAGCCTCTAAAGTCTTATCCACAAAATCTGTATGCCCAGTTCTCTTCGTGTGCAAATCACTCTCCTACAAACTCAAACAAAAAGAAAGCCTCATAGTAAAAACCAATGTAAACAAAAAATTCGTTTAAGCAAAAATGGTTATGTATACACTAGAATGCATATTTTAGTCTGAAAATACTTTCTCGGAAGGAAATTAATAGATTTTCCTTTTTCTTTTTACAAACTACTGCCAGAAAAGCAATCCCCAATAAAATCCAAATCATATTAAGAACAACACATTAAAAAAATTAGATGTTCACAACCAGGATCGCATAATTCTAAGTCCTTGTTTGGTCATCCTAAGTTCAATTAACCACAAGGTTCTTCTATCATATATAAAAAATGCAGCATCCTTACAATAGAATTATACCCGATTAAGGGTCAAATTCTAACACCCACGTTATAATTCCATGCATAATTGACGACTATTCAAATCAAATTGCATATACAGATACATGAAAGATGTAGCATTAAGTTCAAAGTATATGACGGAATTAGTACTGTCTTGGATCGGCAAGGTTTTCCGCAAGTAGAACAAACGAGATTTAGAACAGCTTCGGTGGACTCAGAGAAGTTGGAATGAGAAGTCAGCTCCGCGTGCTCTTGCGCTTCCTGTACAGACTTCAAAAGAGCTCCGCAGTCCCCGCACTTCAACGACACCCCCGCCATGGTTGCTGCAAATCAATTTCCGTTTTGGATCTCAGAATTAATGATGCTATATCGCTGTTGTTGTATTTCTGTTTGGTGTAGCTTGAGGGATTTGCAGACGAACACGCAGCCTACAAACACAAAACTCCTAAATAGTATATATGGTTGCTTTAGAAAATGTTCCAAAATTTATGCTAAATTTGACAGCAAATTACTTGAATACCCTTAAAATCAACTAGAGAATAACAGTTCAGAATCTGACAAATTAAAATATTGATATCCGATCGGAAAACCATTATAAAAAATTTGGATACATTTTAAAATTTTAAATTAAGAATATTAAAATATCTGAAAGTATTAAAATTAGAATTAAAAGTTCAATACAATTAACTAAAAATTTTTTTAAAAAAACTACTTTTTATCAATTTTCAATTTTGTACTAACTTGCCGAATTTTATTCAAAAATTAATTTCAATAAATTTTAAGAAAATAATTTTTATTTTTAAAATACGATATTCTTGATTTTTCAATTAGTTGAAAAGTTAAAGAGAAGAAATTAAATGTTTATATTAATATTTTTAGTTGAATTTTGTTTTGTTATAATTAGTATTTAAAGTAAAATTTTAAAGGTTAATTATTTTTAGGAAAATTTTGAGTGTAGTGTGTAAAATATATTAATATAATACTTTTTAAATAAAAATATAAGGGTATTTATGACTTTTTATTGTACAATTGATCTAATTTTGTCAATTGACATAATTGTGTAATTATTAAGATAAACAAATAAATAAAAAGGAAAACCATGTTGCCTTCTTGTTAAAAGAAAGGAAGGCACAACTTTATTATTATTGTTATTATTTTATATGGATGAAAAAGTAAATCTTGAATAATATAATTTTTTATTGATTTAAAATTATTATATAATTGATAAATACTAATTTTTTTTATAATTCGTAATTTTTTATTTTAAAAAATTATTTAAATATGTTTAGTTAAAAAAAATTAGAGCAAAAGAAAATGAATTGAAGATTTCTTTAATTGGATAAAATAGAGGAATGAGAAAATCCTTATTTTCTCCGACAAGGGAAATATATATCCTCCCCCAGTGGAATATGATTGCATTGTCTTTCAAATTTAAACTTCTAATTTTATTTATATTTTATATTTATCAAAAATTATTTATTTAATAACTATTTACTTTCTAATTTAATAATCATATTTTCATATTATTTAGACAAACAATTTAATATAATATAACTTTAATACATTTGAAAGATAATTTATAATTGTAAATGTAATATTTATTTATACAGATATATTCAATATTATTTTATTATAATTAAAATTATTATTATTTTTGTGATATTTTTATATATAAATTAAAATTTCTCATATATTTTATTTTCATATATTAATTACAAATTATAATAATTAATTATATTTTATTTTTAAAAATTTATAAAAACAAAATGGCCATCAAATAAAACAAAAAAAAAAAATATTAGTAGCAGTTGTAACAGAATTATATTTGTAAAATCTCAAATCTTTAAATAGAGTTTGTGGTAAGTATTTTGTAATTTTTTAATTAGAGTAAGATCTTTTGAATTTAAATTTTAAAATTTTAAATGTTAAAAATAAAAAAATAGGGATGGAGTTGAACACATTGTGTCATTATGAGTTGTGTTAAAGTGAATAATATTATAATAATTAAATTCAAACATCATAAATAAAATTAGAGTCAACTTGTCCAACTCAAAATTCACCGACCATAATGTTAAATACCTTGAAAAGAATAAATTGTAAAATTTTGAATAAAACTTAAAATGTGTTTACAAGTATTTTGCCATTCTTTAATCAATACGAAATGTTTTGGGTAAGGGTTTAAATCATATTATTAAAAATATGTCAAATTCATATATTACTTTAATTATTTTATTATTATTATTAGTAAATTAATAATTAAATATAATAATTTATTATTTCAGATAATTTTTGTTAATTTTTGTAAAATATGTATTTGGGTGTGTTATTCCAAGGGAATGTGAAAATACCACTTACTAGAGGCGATCGTATTTGCACATTCTAAGATCAACCCAAATGAGTCCTTGTAAAGACGTTAATTCGGTCGAGAACGAACTTCCACCTGACATTCTTTCTGTAGCGTTTAACCTGTAGCAAAAGGGTCCCCGTTTTCCTTTTTCTTTCTCTTCCCATACATTCTCCCGGTAAATCAAACCAAACAATCACCCCATGACCCAAACCCCTAATTGTAGGCGATTTTAGGACGATGAGGTCGACCCATGATCTATTCTTGAAATCCAGCTCTTCGACTTCGATTCTAAATGGAACAACGACAAGAACATACTACTCTATCTACTTCGGGCCCCGCGAAGAACGTTATCGATCCAGAGAAGTGGAAAGTGATCGAATGGGAAGAATACGAGCATGAAGTTGCGCGATTGTGGAGTCTCTCTTCTGCGCTAAAAGAAGCTAAGGAGAAAAAGCAATCTCTTCAAGAAAAGCTCCGGTCTCTTATTCAGGTAGGGTCTTGTGGGCTCTCTTATATGGGTTTTTTTATATATATATATATATAAAATTTGATTTGTTTTTTTGAGTTTCAATCCGTTGGTTAGTTGTTAAATTTTTATTTAGTTGGGTGGTTTAATTGGCACAACTAAGTTGACCGGGGATGTATAATTCTGTTAGGTTTAGCTGAGATGGGGTTTATGGATTTAGAAATCGGTCATTTTGATGCAGCTTTCAGAGATGGTAGTTTTAGGCTCTGCTTCGTTGTTAGGAAAATGGAGAAGAAACACTATTTAATCTTTTCTTGCCATTTTCGGGAAAGGATTGTAGTCTTAAGAAATTCTAGCTCTACAATTTAAAGCCTTTAGAGTCTGTGTCACTGGGAACATTTAAGTTTTTGCATATTATTTATATTTTGGAAAAAGGATTAAGTTCTTAACAAACTTATTATATCCTACAAATTAATAAGCTTTAACAATGAAGTCTTTAACATGAAACTCAAGAGGATTATTGATCAAAGGAAATCGATAATATGAAGAATGAATGTGTAAGGTTTTTACTATCAGTAAATACAGTCCCGTTGAAGTTGTTGTTTGACATTTTATATGGGCTATGATACTATGTCTTATTTTTTATGATTTCCTTAGCCTTAATTGATTAGCCCGCTGGATAGCGGGTGGCAATATGGCGGGCAGGTTAAGGCTGAGTCATTGAATCGATCAAATGAGCTTGAAGAGATGCAAGAGAAGCTGGAGGCTAGAAAATTGTTAATGGAGAAGATGTCAATGCATTCTAAGGTTGCTGCTGAGGACGCTAAAAAGCAGGAGGAGAAGCTGAGTATGGAAGTCAAGTCTCTGTTAGTGGCTGGGACAGCTGTTTCTGTAGCTAGGAAGCAGCTGGAGGTAATCTTTATTGAATATTTGTTAATACCAAATAAATCATAAATTTCATATGAGATTATACGAAAAGTTATGTGCAGTTTTTATTTTGTAATGCAATGCAGTGAAAACTTTATAAATCATAACGTTGTCTCTTTATGGTGACCAAAGTCAATTAGAATTCAATGTTTGTATGGATCATCTGTGCTGAGTTAATTTCTATGAATGTTTAATAAATTGATAATCTTTTGGACTTTGAGGTGGAAATATTGTGTGTTGGTGAGGCAAATATGTTGGTCGCAAAAGATAGATGAAATTATGGACTTCGTACTCATTCCTTGTTGGAAGGAAACTGGTATGCCTGATATCTTGATTTTGTAACCATGCTGATGCTGCTTTTCCACTACTTTGAGATGCCTTGCCACCATTGGAGAGCAACACAAAAGGATTCTGATGAATGAAGTACAAGTTTTAACACATTTTTAATATTGGCTAGTTGGGACTATGATGATCATTTGCATGCTTGAGTGTGGTAAAGATCATTTGTATTGGGTTTGGCTCTATAATGTGGTTAATATTTTGATAATGGTGTTTTCCAAAGATGATAAAGTCTAAGGAGATTGTCTTGATTTTCAAGGATTCTTAATTAGGACTGTTGCAATAACAAATTCGGACATGTTCTTATTACAGGAATCAAATAGATTACTTGCTGGAGAAAGGGGTTCTGGCCATCTCCAAAACCTACAGAAGATGTTACGAGTGAGGCAACAATTTATGATTTCACAAGTATCATTTCTCTATCCTGTGAAGATCTTGGTTGCACCAAAACAAGAGCAAGAGCTTGAATCATTTCCAGGCGGTAATAAATCTGGTAATTTGCTAGTGAATGTGTGTAAATAAGCTCCCAAATGGTAGAGGTAACATAACCAAGAAAAACAAGTTCAGATTTAAGATTTTTCTTAAAACTTATGGTTTTTTTTTATTCCTGTTCTCCTTTTTAAATATTCCCAACAATATCTGTGCATAAAATATACATCTTCATTATTCTATATATGAGTAATTAAAAGAAAAAGAGTACATTAACATTTTTGTTTTGAGTTTATTTTTCAACGCTAGGGTGCATGTTTACCAGTCACCAGCAGTAGATTTTCATGAGAAAAAGAGAGAACATTTTATTTGGGGAACCCTGAAATAGTCTGAGCTAGGCTGCATGTTTATCATTTACCACTAGTGGTTTTACAAGATCTTTGCTGGCTCTTGATGAATTGGTCCTAAGATTTTTATCTTTCTTGTTCACCTATGATATTTGGCTCTAGCAGGGAATTCTGCTGTTTCTAAACCTGTAAATCCAGGATCCTTGACTATTCTGGGCCTGCATTTGACCACGCTTGCATTTACAAAGATGAGTCTCTTTACTGATAAGAAGGACGTTCAGAGGTCTGCAACTGCCCTGGGATATATTGCACATGTGTGTTCTTTCTCTTTAATCATCCTAAAGTTTTTGACTGTTATGTTTTGTTGTCTTTAGTGGATGTCAAGTATCTATCTATACTTCTGACCCTGATGCATTTTCTTTTTTGCATTCACTCACTTGTAAACAAATTAACATTTTATATTCTTTTTTGTTCACTTGTGTGTGTGTGTGTGTGTAGTGACTGTACTTCATCAGCAGCTATATTCTGTTGCTTTTTCTGCTTGCTATTGAGCCAATTAATTGGAGTATTTAACTACTGCAGCTTTTCTTGCAGGCTGTTTCACTTATAACTTCTTATTTAGAAGTTCCTTTACGCTATCCCTTGCGGTTGGGTGGTTCTCACTCATATATCAATGACTATGCACCTTCAATAGAGGCTACAACATCTGATTTGTCCTCCAATACAGCACTTTCCACAAATACAAAGCCTATGGAATTTCCTCTCTTTTTAGAAGGTCAAGACACTACAAGAGTGGCTTATGCTGTATTCCTGTTAAATAAGGTATTTTCTCTTTATACTCGGATCAGTAGTGAATGTGAAGCTTTGCTTGAAAACAATGTTTTTGGATATGCTGCTTGTAACATGAGGGTAGTTGAATCTACATTATTGTTCTAATTTTGGAGTTTTAGCATAATACTAGTTATTGGATTTTAGGCATTGCAAACTGGGTTACTTCTTTTGTGTTACTGCTCTGTCCTCTGGTCTCTGGATTTCAGTCAGTTTGTATATTATCATTATTTATTGTTTTTTTTTTTAAATGTTGTAATGTGTGTGATCTCCTTTATTTTTCCCCCTTTTTTTATTGTGATTGTTCTATTTGGTGTATTTCTTTAACAGTGCTTTATCTTGAAGTCTTTGCTTTTTGTGCTGTGGCATCATGTGAATTTTAAGTCATATAATTGTTACTCTTCTAAAGCTCTCAATTTTTTTTTCCTGGGGTAAGAAGGGGAAAATCTGCAGAATATCACTTTAAAAAATAAATGATGTGGTTAGATAGATAGTTACAAAATTTCTGCAATGTGTTTTTATGTAATTTCTTGGTTTCTAGTTTTAAGGTCATGATCTGTTATATAATTGAAAACATCTGCTTTCTTTGGAATTTTGATTTGACTTGCATCGTATATGAGTGCTGTCCTGATAAATCAACTTCTGCATGTTGCTAATTGGGGTGTACATAATTGTGGTAATGAGAACTAGGAGTGTTGCCCAATGTTGCAACTTAGTTTGGAGTTGTGGTGCTTCTACTGTGCATTAAAAACAAAGCAAAAAGGGTGTTTGGTAATCACCAATTTTTAGTGGGATGCACTCATTTTTTTACTAATATTTTACATCTAGTGCTTTCATCTTACAATAGCTGTGGTTTCCAAACCACCACACCTCAATAACAAACAAAGCTGATATTTGATGAAAACAAGATGTTAGTTCTCTGCATCTTAATTACTTAATTATGCTTTAAAATATTTCTTTTTCATTCTAAATACATTGAATGTCTTAAAATTGTGAAGTCTTCAACTCACTCCTTTGCACAATGCCACTATTCATAATATTTGATGGAAAACTTAGCAATTTCAAGAAATTGAATCTAATAGATGCTCTATGTGGTAAGACGTGCACGTAGTGGTCTTCTTTTCATTTTCTCTTTGTTCCTTCTATCATGCTATTATTTGTTTTTGATTGTAAATTTTGTGTTAGCGCACGCACTTAGTTGTCTACTCACCCGCATAAGGTGTTTTGTTTATTATCAATTACGGGGAAATAATATCTTGTAAAAGTCTTATTGACTTGTTGTTTTGTCTCTGATTTAAATATTATTCTTTCAGATGGTCATGTTTTCGTTGTGTTAGAAATTAATTTTCATAATTGTAAAATTAAGATGCATACGCTTTTGCAGTATAGCTTGACTATATTTTCCTATGATGCCAGGATATAGAGCAGCTTTTAAATTTCATTGGTTTTAAGAGTTTAGGACCACGACACGTATTGGCTAACTTGAAGGAGCTTTTACGGACCATCCGGTCTTCAGAATATCTGGATACATGATACTATACAGTTAGTCTGTCTTGACAGTTAGTTGGCAAGTTTAGTGTAAATGGATTACTTGTATTCTTATATAGGTGCAAATTTTTAATGTAGCACCTTCCATGAAGCCTTGTCAATTAACCTCTCATGAATTTTTTTTTTTTCCAAGTATATATGGTCAGCCACAGAATCTTAATAGACCGCAAATTTTCAAGTAATTCACAGCACTAAAATTTGAAATAGCTATTTTTAGTTTTTGTTTTACTAAAATAGTCATATTCTCATTTCATTTACTAAATAAGTCAAAAAATAATTGTTTGGACAAATTGTTCCCATAGCTAAACACTTAAACAAGTTTTCTTCTTTTTTCTTCTTTATTTCTTTGTTTTCATTGAAAGACACTTCCAGCAATTGATTAGAAATTGTAAAAAATGGGAGATATTGGACAAAAATGGGAGAATGGTGTGCTAAGTGCGAGAAAGAGAACAAAAAATTGGGGGAAATGGGAGGAGTGGCTTATGGTCACTGAAGTGTAGTCGAAAGTGACTTTCGATCAATGGTGACCGAAAGTGACTTTCATTTATCACTTTAGTGACCGAAAGTGACTTTTGATCAATGANACTGAAAGTGACTTTCATTTATCACTTTAGTGACCGAAAGTGACTTTTGATCAATGATGACTGAAAGTGAACTTTCATTTATCACTTTAGTGACCGAAAGTGACTTTCGATCACTATTGTTGGTGATCAAAAGAAGTAAATAATTAGCTGTTTACTTAGATTAAAGCTGTTTGTTGTCAAGAAACAATTGACACTGTGATGAGTCTCAATTATTCTATTTTTGTTTTTATTTTTTAATATAATAGATAGTAGACGATCAACTGAGCACAAATTTAGAAATCATAGACCTCTTCTGCTCTCTGGTCACTTGTTGATTTTCTTCCAAGATGGATACTCAACTCACTAAGCAATCTTGTTCCCAGATAATCTAAAGAAACAAGTTTGCATCTTATAACAGAACAAACATATATACCATACCTCAATGCTAATAGCATTTTGTATATTTTTATTTTTGTTCGCCCGTTCTACCATCAAGTTGAGAACTATTTTCTTCCCCGAACATTTTAGATACTCATTTATCATTCTATATAATAGTATTCTAGTTTTAGATTATTCTTTCTTTCTTTTAAAACATTAGTCATGCCATTTAATGAGAAAGAGATGTAATCTTCCTGAAATTCCTTTTTTCTTTTCATGATGATAAAACCATGCAGTGTATCATTTGCATGTTCTCATTTTGATTGCTCCCATTCTCCATTTTGTACTTTTTCAGTATATGCAATAACTGCAAATGATGGAAGCATTTTAAAATTCCAAAAATCACTTAATCAGAAGTGCTTTCTCGCAATTGTATACTGTTTGAAAGCATTAACTATCAAAAGCATTTTCGTAACATTCTCAAGTTTGCATTTAGATTATCATCCAAGGAGGATATTCATACTCATTTTGCAGTGTGATCATTTCACCTGAGTAGTTTTCAGTATGAGATTTTCGACAAACAAATTACGGCAGTTACATTCAAGTAAAACGCAACTGAATAATTATCAAAAGCATCATAAAGTTTTTTTTTTTTTAAAGTTGTTCCAGTTGCATGCATGAATAATTTGGTTGATACAGCTTTAAATGAAAGGATGAATCACTTGAAAATAATTTTGGACCTCTTTCGGAAAAGTCACTTTTGGTCACCACAAATGGCGAAAAGTCACCACTTTGTGGGTACATGAGAAATAGAAGTATCAATTTTTCGAGTGTCAGGTTTTCGTTGCAGCAGAGCATATGATATCACATTCCCAAAATGTTTTTGGCTCGCTAGGGAAAGAAGGTAGAACTGATGATTGGAAATATAATAGTTAAAAAAGAAGAAGAAGATCCTTACATTGGGTTTGGTTTGTAGTGGAGCAAGTGTCACAACAAGGTCCTTTGCACAAGGTCACCCTCTAGGTTCATATTGCAAACATTTAAGAGGCAAGGTCAACAGCCTCTGTTGCTTGTTCGGTAGAAAACTTTCTGTCCAGATGTGAATCCACTAACAAAGTGAGGTTTTTGCCCCTTATCATGTCAAGAGCCTGCATACATTTCAAAAATATTATCCTGCTACTCATACCAAACCTTTTACGTTGCATATATAATAAATCAAGGATCATAAGAAAATGATGGTCATAGAAGCAAAATGCATCGAAGGCTCCGAGTTTAACAGACTTTCTAACTAGGTTGTTGATTCAAGAAGAAGAAAACTTATTTGTGTTTGGTTATGGGGGCAATTTTACTCAAAAAAAATTATTTTTTAACTTGTTTAGTAAATGAAATAAAAAGATGTTTATTTTAGTTAAAAAAAAATTAAAAATGACTATTTTTAAAAATTTTCCAACAAATTTTTGCAACGGTGAAGATAGAGGTAGTAATTCATGTATGGTGTTGTATGTGTCTTAACATACTCATGTCTGCGTTGAATAATAGTAAACTTGAATTTCACTTGTTTAATAATGATGTCATGAATTAGAATTTAATTTGATATGATTATTAAACTATTAAACGGATTGTAATTGTATTACATATTTAATAATTTATTTGGTTTATTTTATTATGTGTTAAAATATTTATGGTATTATTTATTCAAATGTTAATTAATTTTATTTTGTAAATACTTTTTAAATGTTATAATTATAATTATTTTTTAAAATATAAAAAATACAAATCAAATCACTTAAATCATAAATAAATTAACACAATATAATAGTTAATTGTATTATTTAATATTATTCATTTAATAATTATGTTATTTAATATTAATTTGAATTCATAACTTACAAGATTATATTGGGATTACACCAATTCAAAATAATCAATTCTCTCATAAGATTTTTAAATGAAAATTTTTTATATTAAATTGACAAGGTGTTTGGTAAAAATAAATTATAAGATGTATTTTTTCACATATCTTTTTAATGTGTTTGGTAAATAAAGTTTAAATATTTTGTGCATGTACATGACTAATACACACACACACACATAACTTACTAAGATTATATTGGGATTACACTAATTCAAAGTAATCAATTCTCTTATTAGATTTTTAAATAAAATTTTTTTATAGTAATTTGACGAGATGTTTGGTAAAAATAAATTATAAGTTTTATTTTTTCTTAAATCTTTTGAATGTGTTTGGTAAATAAAGTTTAAATGTTTTGTGCATGTATAATGACTAACACACACACACACACATGCACGCACTCACCTCTCTCTCTCTCTCTCTCTTTGGTAGTATAAATAGGTATTTATGTATATGTTTATTAGTATTCCAAATATATAATTAGTATTTAACTATTTTTAGCATTTATTTATTATTAATTTTAATTATGTTTGGTATTAATTTTTGTTTGAAAGCAAAGGAATACAAAATATTACTTTATTTTTGTATTTTTTTTTTCAAGAAATAAAAAATATTGTATTATTTGTTTGTTTAATTAAGGAATAAAAATATTGTATTAAATTTTAATTTTATTAATTAACAAATAGTAACTCTAAGATTTTTCGAAATCGCAAGTTGTGAATGACAAAGACTTGATTTTTTACCTATTTGGTGGCTTGAGGAGAGATTATGAGGCTCTGATTGTGAATGTTCTATCTAGACCAAAAACTCTAGTTGTGGAAGAAGTTTATTCCATGCTTCTTAGTTAAGATAATAGAATAAATAATGGAATGGATCACTCACTTCCACGCATTAAAATGAAATCAGTGCGAATTATAGTTAGTAAAACTCAGACCAAAGGAGGAATTGGTACTCAATAAATTAAAATAAGGCACCTTACAACAATAGTGTTAGAGGTAGAGGCAAAAACTCAAGTGGAAGAATTGGAAATTTCGAGCCAACCTATCAAATATGCCTTAAATCAAGTCATGCAGTAGCTGAGAATTGACGTAAGTTCAATAAAGATTGTACTTAATAAGTCGAACAAGACATAAAAGTAACTTAGATGGCAATTCCTGAAATGGCAGGTGATCTTTCATGGTATATAGATAGTGGAGCCATAAACCATGTTACAAATACACTTAATAACTTGTAAGTCAACTAATAGTATAAAGAAGGTGAGAAACTTGCCATAGGTAATGGCTGAATTTGCTTATTTCTCATGTTGGATACACCAACTAACACATACAACGTACACATGAACCTCTTAAACTTAGCAAAGTCTTGTTTGTTTCTAAGATTACCAAAACTTTGAGCATTATATCTCAATTTCTAAATGACAATGATGTTATAATCATATTCGATAAAAGATTTTAACTTGTGAAGGATTTGAAGAAGGAAGGTTCTACTTTAAGGAGTGGTTAGAAAATGATTGTATCAATTATTGAAGTGTTTAATGCTAAGTTCTTAGTCTCCAAACTATATAGTTTATTTTCTTTGTCAAAATCTACATTTATAGAATCAAATTCAATCAAGTTAGAGTCGCATTTTGTCCCATCTTCAAAAGACTTAACAATTCAAAAGGATTTAAACTTGTGACATAAGGGATTAGGTCATTTTAATGTGAGAGTTTTATAAAGTCTTGTATTTACTTATACTGATTCAAAAAATCTCTATGAAAACACTTCAATAGATTCATTATCTTTTTGTTCCTCTTATCAATTTAGGAAAATGCATAAAAAAACCTTTTAAATCCACTTTAACCAAAATAAAGAAAGCTCTTGAACTAATATTAACATACTGACTTATAAAGGTCATCTCCAATCACTTTAAACAATGGTTATAGGATTTTATATAATTTTTGTTGATGACTATACTAGGTATACATGAATATACCCCCTTGCATACAAGTCTGATTCTTTCACAACCTTTAAACACTTTAAGAGCTTTATCAAAAAGTCCTTTGAACTAAAAATTAAATCATTTCAGTGTCATTTAGGAGGTAAGTTCAAAGCTTTTAAATATTTTTTTTAATAAAACAAGGAATACAACTCAAATATACTTACCTTTACACACATCACTAAAATGGGAAAGTAAACAAAAACATGAGCATATTGTAGAAATTAAATTGACACTCTTGGCATAATCCAATATGAAGTTATAATGGTAGGCATTTTTTACTTTAATTTATTTCATAAGTAGGCTACCCACACTTATGCTATGCTAGAAAACAAGTCATTGTTTGAAAATTTATATGGCTATAAACCTAATTTATATTTGCTTAAAGTTTTTAGATACTAGTATTACCCATTCTTGAGGCAATATGACAAATTTAAGTTTTAGTTCCATATGTCTAAGTATGTCTTTATAAGCTATAATTCCTTGCATAAAAGCTACTTATGTCTTCATCCCTTCAAAATAATTTACATTGCCTGGAATCTAGGCTTCAATGGAAAAAGTTTTCCTTTCATTTTTGAACCAAATATCATTTCACAAATTTCTAAAGTCTCAATTAACTAACAAGCTTCACGAGTAAGTTACTGCACACATTTAAACTAGTTCTCTAGTAAACTCAACAATACTTCAGCTCTATATGCAACTTTTGTCCTAACTTCTGCAAATGTAGAACAACCTGCTTATTCGCATAACAGTCCTCATAGAACTCTAAACCTTCAGACACCAATACATCGCCATTAAACACAAAACCTTTAAACAATGCATAAGATGTCAGATGCATTACACATGAGCAAGACATACATCTAGATTACATTCACCTTCATAGTCATCCCATGATTACCAAAAACAAAGCTGGTATTTTTAAACCCAAGTACCATCTTGCTAAAGTTCTAAAAAACACACAAGCTGAGGTTCCTATCAATAAAAAAGATGCTTTACAAGATTAAAAATGGAAGATGGCTATGTAGCAAGAGTTTCATGCATTGATTGAGAATACACATAAAGTTTGAAACCTTACAAATCTAGAATACAAGTGGTAGGAAGTAGGTGAAATGTAAGATTGAAACAAAAATAAGATGAAAGCATCTAAAAATACAAGGCAAGGTTGGCTACCAAATGTTACTTTCAGACCTTAAGAATTGACTTCTCTAAGACTTTCAATCTTATGGTTAAAGCTGTAGCAATCAAGATTGTGTTGAGCTTGGTAGTCCATAGAAATTGGAATCTAAGACAAGTTGATATCAATAATCCTTCTTTAATGAAGCTAAATGATGTGGTCTATATGAAACAACCAACAAGTTTTGAAGATCTAACAAAACTTGACCATATAAGTCAACTTAAGAAAGCCATCAATGGGCTAAAACAAGTACTAAGGGCTTGGTTAGACAAATTAAGGACTGCCATAAAGAGTTGGCAACTCACAAACTCAAAGTCAAACTCTTTTCTTTTATATAAGACTAAAGGCAATGGCATTACCTTAATGCTCATCTATGTAAATGGCATCATTATAATAGGAAGTAATTACCAACAAATTGAAAATTTCATCCAAAATCTAAATACCACATTTGCTCTTAAGACTTAGGTGTGCTAAATTACTTTCTTAGGTTTGAAATCAATAGAAACATATATATACTGTTCATCTCACAAGCAAAGTATATAACATATTTGTTTATAAAAACCAACATGCTTAAATGTAAAGAACCTCCAACACCAATGATAGCTGGAACAAAACTTAGTAAATTTAATGAGAAAACTCTTTAATATAAGATATTTAAAGGACTGTAATTGGATCGTTGTAGTATGCAATCTTGAGAAGACCAAATATTGCATTCACTATTGATAAACTGAGTCAATATATGAATAAACCTCTTGATTTTCATTGGAATGCATGCAAGTGAATACTCAAGTATTTGAAATAAACTAATGGTAATGGTCTCATGTTCAAAAAAATAAGTAGCCTTGATCTTGTGGGTTTTTCAAATGTAGATCGGGCTTCAGATCAAGATAATAGGAAATTAATAACTGATTATTGTGTCTTCTTAGGAGGTAATTTAATTTCCTAGAGTTCAAGGAAATAATAACTTGTTTCAAGATCAAGCGTACAACCTGGTATAGAACATTGGCTCACATAAGTAGAAAACTAAGCTGGATCAGTTCTCTTTTTTCAGAATTCAAAGTTGAGTTTAAGAGTCCTTCAACAATTTGGTGTGATAGCCTTAGATCAGCTGCTTTGGCGACAAACCCAAATACCATGCCAAGACAAAATATATAGAAATAGACATTCACTTCATGAGGGATAAGATGGCATACAAGGAAATAGACATTCAATTTGTTCCCACTGAAGATCAGATCGATGATGCACTGAGCAAGCCACCTCAGCATTGAGAAATCTAAATTTCTGAGAAACAAGCTCAATCTTGGAGAAGAAAGCTCGAGCTTGAGAGGAGGAGTTGAAGTAGAAAGGTGAGGTGCTTATGGTAGGCCTTACAACTTAAGCCCAACTCAAAAGAGAGAAAGCCCGTTCATAAGCCCATAAGCAATGAAGAAGAAAAGCAAATGTAGACAGCACAGTTGGTTGTGCGAACTCAAAGCCCCAAACATAACACCTACCCTAGGAGCAGATGGCAGAGCAGTCTCACCCGCACTTCGTCTAAAATCTTAGTCGTACATATGTTGCTTTTTGTTTTAGGGTAGCTAGATTTTACTTCCTTTTTAAGTCTATATATTCATACTTTCCTTCTACAATTGACAAGCCTAAAACTTGAAGTATTTCACTAGTTTTGAATACAAGAAAAACATTGCAAGTCTGCCTTGCAAAAACTCTCTCAAATCTTAACTGGCGTGGATCAAAATATTTCAAAATTGATGGTAACGAATTTCTTTGCCATGCGATCATTTTTTCGCAGCCGATAATGTTACCGTCGCCAGCGATGGTGAAAAACGTTGGTGAGTTATTTTTTTCATTTATTATAATAGTAAAATAAAAATTAGCCATTATTAGTTATTTGATTTCGTTATAACATCATTTTTTAACAACTAATTATTCTCATAAAAGGTCTATTTAGCATTAGACATTATAAAAATCAAACTGTGCAATAATCCATTTGAAAAAAAAAAAAAAAAAGCTACTTTGGACTGCTTTTAGAAATCAATACAAAAATAGAGTATTTGATAATAACTTTTTTAAAAATATTTTACCAAACATAGTCAAAGTGTTAAAATGCAAAAATGTAATTCCTAGCATGAGGAAAGGTTATAATTATTTACATTTGTATCAAAGGCATTGCATTAGTAAACCTGACAGTTGAGAAATGAAAGAAGGACCGCAATGTGCAAGGACGAAAAGAATGGATGTAAAATGAATTTTCTGGAAAATAATAAAATAAATAACCAAGACCACAATTAAGTTATTGAGAGGTGCAGAGAATAATTACATTACAAAATAACGATAATAATAATGAAGATGGTAATGAAATGTTCTATTTGTCAAATGTTGGGTGTTGTTTTGTAAGTGTAGAGAGACATGGAGAAGGGTACTGGGAATAAAGTATATTCTGCTCTCGTCTGTATATTTCTTGCTTGTTTACCATCAAAATATTATTTGGTGCTGAAGTGGGTGAACATGATTTTGGTTTTTTAAAGTCAACAAACCTTTCTCCTTGCGACAACTCCGAACTACAAATGCCTGATCAATTTTTGTCACGCACAGTGGAAAATGGCATCTTTCAAATTTTTTATCCAACCAGACAAACTGTTCTTGTTCTCTGTGAATAAACAAATCTGCAAGTGCATGGTGTCTATTTAAAAAATTTATATCCAGTTCGGTTAGGTGTGTGACGCATTGACCAAGAAAATTGAAATGGCAATGGCTGAGCCTTCAATTAATTTCATTATCAATGTCAAAAGTAGAGTCCTTCACACAGAAATAGCAATGGCAGACAAGAAAACAAGCCGAAAAGTCACAGTAATACTTCCACTGGACGTTGTTGCAAATATACTATCAAGGGTACCGGTGAAATCTTTGGTAAGATTTAAGTGTGTATGCAAGTCATGGTTTTCCTTGATCTCTGATTCTCAGTTTGCCAAAATCCAACTCAAAAAAGCAAGATCTGACAACAGATCAAACATCAGGAGAGTTTTCCTTACTAGTTCTCCACTCCAAACCATCGATTATGAAGCACTCAGTGATGGAAATAACAACAGTTTTGTATCCCTACAGCTTGGCTATCCAATGGAAAACATTCCCGAATATGATGCTGAAATTGCAGGATCCTGCAATGGTTTGCTATGCGTAAATTTTGACTACAGCCAAATGGTCTTGTGGAATCCAACTACCCGAGTTTCCAGTGAACTGCCAGGCTCTGATCCTTCTCCTGATCAGGGTATTCTCTTTTACGGACTGGGTTATGATATTTCCTTTGATGATTATAAAGTCATCAGAGGGATCGTTTCAAGTGCCAAAAATGGTTCCCGGGAAACTAAAGTGCAGGTTTTTTCCCTGAAAAGCAGTTCCTGGAAAAACATTGAGTACTTTCACTCCAGTACTGACATTCATGGATCAGGGATTATGTCAAATAATGTCTTGCATTGGCTTGGAACACAAGGAAGTGATTCGGGTAAGAAGTATGCAAGCCTGTCTTTCGATCTCACAGAAGAAAGATTCGTAGAGGTAGTGCCGTTACCTAATCATTTCAACCAGGATATCTATAATGCAAATCTAGGAATCTTGGGAGACAATCTTATTCTTTTTTGTGATAGAAGTGGAATTTGTTTTGAGGTCTGGGAAATGAAAGAATATGGCGTAAAGGAATCATGGAGTAAATTGTTCAGTATATCAAGCGACATATTTCCTGAATATGAATATTTTCCAACTCTGATAGGCTTCACAAAGGATGGTAAAATTTTGCTGGCAATTGACGGAAGGGAATTAGTTTTGTATACAACAAAAGAAGGGATGTTCAGAAATTTTGCCATAAATGATGAATGGGATGTGTTTGAAGCAGTTATATACGAAGAAAGTTTAGTTTCACCTTATGTTGATGAACCGACCAAGTTCAACCAACCAGAGGATACTGAAAGAAATGAAGATAACATTTAAGAGGTATCATACTTTCTTCTTTTGTTTTTGTTCATCATTTCAATTATCCGTGGCCCCATATTTATTGGCTATTCATTGTTAAGTTTAAACTACTAATTATGGGCACAAATAATATTATTCAGTTCTAA
The DNA here is from genome assembly GCA_032402905.1 of Khaya senegalensis. NCBI lineage: Eukaryota > Viridiplantae > Streptophyta > Magnoliopsida > Sapindales > Meliaceae > Khaya > Khaya senegalensis. The sequence goes on from CP135541.1 coordinate 4,124,938, forward strand.
CAAATATTTTTGTACATAACCAAAATGTAAAATACCGATAAACTTGGGTGACAAAAATAGCTTGTTTTTGGGCATAGCAGCATTAAAATTTCTAAATTTTATCAAAGTTTAGGAAAACAGTTTTTTTCCATGTAGAAAGTTTCATGTGCTATGGCTTTCCTTTTTATTTATTTATTTTTTAATTTTGATTTTGCTCAGAGGAACATATGGATACAACCCAGGAAGAGAGTACAAAGCTCGACCAATCAATGTTGAACCCTAGCAGTCCGGGATGTGTACAAATAACTTTTGATGTATTCTGTTTGCTTCTTAATTTTTGTTTTCTTTTACTTTGTTCATGTTGAGTTCAGAAGAAACATCTTTAAATTTTTATGTCCCTTTGGTCATTATCTGTGTCACTGAAGTGGGAAAACTTCGTTTTCATTTAAAATAATTGTTGAAATGAATCACAAATGCATTGCATAAATAATTGCTGCCACAGAGAGCATCATACAAATTTTTTTAATCCAAAGTCAAAAGTCATCTTGGATTCAACAAACTAATATGCAACAGTTTAGTGTCTCCCATGGCTGATATTTAAAAATTAATTGTTTCCAGTTCAGTCTAAGCGTGGGCAGATTACTAGTCAGTCTTAACGTTATAATATATATTCCTAGAAACAATGGCATCTTGTGCAGCACATTGCTTGGAGAGAGAAAATAGCTGAGTCTTTAATAAAATGTCAAAAATAGTGGTTCCATAATGTTGATTTTCACAAAGAAATTAATAGCAACGAGAGACAGAAAATCAAGCCAAAAAGCCATGGCAATACTTCATCAAGACGTTGTTGATGTTGGATGCAAGAAGGTAAGCGGGAAATTAAAGAAATATTGCTGCTAAAAACTTTCTTCAATTTTTTGTTAAATTGAATATATGAGTTATATATTTTTTTTTCTCACTCTTATTTTCTCTGTATTGCTATTGCACTTATTTCATATTTGAACATACTTAATATTTATTATTTTAGATAATCAATAAAATATTTTAAATTCTTAAAAAGCCTACTTTAATTAAACTAATGGAAGAAGATAACTCGTTGAAAAAGGCTTTGCCTCTATCAAGATTGCCTCAATTTCAACTCTTTATTTATAAGATTGTAAATTACTTTACAACACTCCCACTAAATTTTTAATTTTCAATTGATTTTTAAATTATGCAAACTTTCTCAATTGTGATTGCTTTGGTTAGAGCATCTGTAAGTTGTTCATAAATGCTTAAAAGTCCATGCTAATTTTTCTTTTGAACATCAAATCACGAGTGAAATGATGATGAGGCTTAATGTGCTTTGATCTAGCATGAGAAAAAAATGAATTTTTTTTTTTTATAATTGCAATAGTTGACATATTATCACAATAAATTATTGTTGATTTTTCTTGATTAAACTACAAATTTTTAAGAATTCTTCTTAGTCAAACTACTTCACAAGCTGAATATGATGCTACAATGTACTTTGCTCTATAAATGATAAAACTATTAATTTTTGCTTTTTAGAGCTTCATGAAATTATAATGGAACTAAGAGAAAACAAATATTCTAATATGCTTTTTTTTTTTTATTATTATCAACTAAACCTACCTAATTACTGCCATTGAAACTGACAAGCTTGCAATTTTCTTCTTTTCCATACTCAATACCCACTTTCTTAGTGCCTTTATCTTAATATCCTCTTTATTGCAACATAATGAGTTTTTTTGAGATCATTCATAAATCTAAAAATCACACTTAAATATCCTTTTTAAGCCGATTGTCTTGTTTCTTTTTGGCAAGTTCACAAGCTCCCGTTTTTTATTTTTGACAATAGTGGCCATTTATTCATTCATTGCATCAATCCAAACTTTATCTTTTGAAGACTCTTTATAAATTTGAGGCTCACAAGAAAATAAAGCAACATCATTAGCTTCATATACTTTTCTTAACAATCTCATCTTTTTTGGTGGACTTTTTTCATCAGAAAATTTTTTTAGTGAAGATCCAACTACTGAAATTAGAGAATTTGGAAAAGAATTTTACAAAGAATTATTTTTCTCTGTAAAATTTGATGAAGATGATGAAGCTCCAGTAGCATCAAAAACTCTATATGCAAAAGGATGTTTATTGTTACATTACCAAATTGATATTTTATTAAATACTACATCTCGAGAGACAACAAGTTGATTTAAAATTTGATTTAAAAGTATATAACCGTTGGATTTACCACTATAGCCAACAAACACAAAATTTACCTTTTTCATCATACTTTTTTCTTTTTGAAGATGAAATCAATGCTATGCAAGGCTGCTAAATATCTTATGATGATCAACGATGGGCTTATGCTTGTTATAAGCTTCAAATGGCGTCTTATTTATAACTACCTTAGTGGGACAATGATCCAAAACATAGATAGCTATATGACAAGCTTCTGCTCATAAGCTTTTAGGAATTCCCTTGCCTTTTAAAATGTTTCTTGTCATCTTTATAATGATACGATTCTTCTATTTTACAACTCCATTATAGAGTGGACTTTTGCTGAAAGTGAGCTACTTTTAAAATCCATTTTCCTTGTAATAATTCATAAATGGAGTGTAGATGAATTCACCATTATGATATGTTCTTAAAGTCTTCACTTTACATCCATTATGTCTTTTGGGAAATGCTTTAAACTAGAAAAAAATTGAAATGGCTATTGATTTTTCACTCAAAAAATAAATCCACATAATTCTTGTAAAGTCATCAATAAAAACAATAAAATATCCTCTATTATTGAGTAAAGAAGTTCTTATATGACCACAAATATCAGCATGCACCAACTTTAATGGTGTGTTGGCTCTCTATGATGTTTTTAGAAATTAGAGTTGATGTAATTTTTCATATATACATCCTTCACATTTTTTCATTTCTTCCCACCATTGGAAACATATCTACCATGTTCTTTTATTAGAGAAGCTATGACCCTTTATAGTTTAAATGACCATATCTCAAATGCCATAATTGAGAAAATTTTGAATTTTTAATTTTAAACTCAAAATTCTCATTTAGTGGCGTGATAAGAGGAAAAATTTTTATTTTTTGACATCTCACCAACATCCACTATAATGTTGTTTTCTTTATGAAAAATTTTGCATTTTTCATAATCAAAATGAATTAAGTAACCTTTGTGAATACGCTGATTTACACTTTTACACTCAAGAGGTTTTGAATTAAATTTGGAACTAGGTAAGCTTCTTGTTACCTCTTTTGGTGTGGACAACAATGGTTCCCTTTCCTTCAACATTTTGCAACTTTCAATCTCCAAGCTTTACTTGAAAAGAAAGCTTTAATCAAAATTTACAAAGATCTCCTAGTTTCTTGTCATGTAATTGCTATAACCACTATCAAAATATTACAAACTTTTAAATCACATTCAATATTTTTGTTAAAATAAAATAGATAATCTCCATTACCTTTTTTAGTAAAATTCACCTTATCTTTATCTATTTTCTATTTTGATACCAACAATCCCTTTGATTAGGGATTCTACACCTTGTGCATTTAAACCGACAATCTTTTAATTCATGATTAGTTCTTTTACAAATAATGCATTGAGTTTGTATTAAAAGAATTTTCTTTATTACCTCTCTATTTGTTATGGTTATCATTTTGCCCTTTACTGTGTCGTTATTTTTTTTGTGAAGAGCTTCCATTGTTTTGCTTATTCTTACCACTTTTATTCTGATTTGCAACATTTTTACTTGAATTGAAAAGCATTTTCCATAGGCTAATTTGAAGAATGAATGATTTTTTTCTCATGTTATTAAAAAGAACCCAGTAAATTTGAAAAGGTCATTTTAGAAAAAAATTTTTATTTTTCAATTGCACTAGTTACATGATCAAACTTTGAAGGAAAACTTCTTAACACTTTTTCATTAATCTTCTTGCATTTAATAGTATCATTGCAACTTGTTATCTAGTTTACAATATCAGTAACTTTAGAATAGAAATCACAAATATTTTTATTTTTTTTCCATTGCTAAGATATCACTTTTTCCATAATATTTGCAACTTGATAATAATAGACTTCCCAGAACCTTCAAATTCTTTCCAAGCATTTTTACCTTTTTTTACATAAAAAATTATAGGAAAGATTGCCTTGCTAACTCCTTACTTAATGAAACAAAGTATAGTGGCATTTTTCTTTTTGTCTTGCTTGTTTTGCTTTCGTTGAGCTTGAGTCAAATCCAAGAACTTTGTGATTCTGAGATTTAGTATATTAACTTTAACAACTTCCTATATATCTTGAGAGATGAAAAATGTTTCCATTTGATAGCTCTAGTACTCGTAATACTCTCCCTTAAAAATTAAAACTTGATTTGGAGAATATAAAAATAAAGTTAGGAAAGGATTTAACGTTATTATTATGAAAGTATTGAGAATAGCTTTGATACCAAATCTCGTTTGATGCAAGCAAAAATAACTGATAAATTATAAAAATATTGCTACTAAAAACTTTCTTCAATTTCTCATTAAGTTGGAAACATGAATTATATTTTTTTTTCTTCCACACTCTTATTTTCTTTACATTGCTACTGCATTTAGTTCATATTTAAACACACTAAATATTTATTACTTTAGATGACTAATGAGACATTTTATATTCCTAAGAAACATACTTTAATTAAACTCATTGAACAATACAACTTGTTGAAGAATACTTTGATTCTATAAAGATTATATTAAATTCAGCTCTTATTTTCAAGATTGCAAATTACTTTCCAATAATTGATATACTATCAAGACTACTAGTTCAATCATTGATAAGATTTAAGTGTGTATGCAAGCTATGGTTTTGTTTAATCTTTGATCCTTAGTTTGCCAACATCTAACTTAAACGAGCAATATTTGTTGATAATGTTAACTTTCACTAAGTCTTTCTCACAACATGCCTACTTCAATTTATTGATTATGAATTTTTTTTTTTTATGGGGATAGCATAAATGTGATACTGCAACTTGTTTATCCAGGTGGAAAACTTTCTGAAGATAATGCTACAATTGTAGGATTTAAAGTTTTAAAGAAGAGACTTTGTGAAGAAAATGAACTTGGGGAGAAAGATTCTTTTTATTTTTGTATGGTTTTTGATCATGCTGCTTAATAAAACAAAGGAAAAGCAGGAATATATAGACAAATTAAAAGAATGAGGCACTAAAAGAACAAAGAAACAAAAGATTGAAAGAAGTCGTAGTGAGCGAACTTCATTATGTAGAAGAAAAAGAGTAGTATTGGGATAAACTTTTGCAGCTAAGAAATTATAAAAACTTATTGTAAAAATATTTATGCAAATACAAGTATATGTTATAAAAAACCAAGTAATAAAGTGATGAGTGAATATTTTTCTCGCAAGAATTGGTTATTTATGATTTAACTACTAAATTGATAATTCTAATTTTATTTGAATGATTTGAATAAATAAATGGTTTATGCTAAAAAGAGCTAACAACTAAACTAAAGTAAAGAAAATATTAAGGTAAAATTAATAAGAGTGAGAGCAATAAGTTGTACAATTTTATCTAAACTAATATGAATTAATTCTGCCTACTCTTATTAATTGAGTTTAAAACTATTATTGATAATCAAGAATCCTATAAACATTTATTAACCTTTTTTAAGGTTATAATAAAATATCTTTAATATATCAATTCACTACATTCCAATGTAAATTAAGATGATAAAAAATTCATTAAATTCATGGATTCAATGCATTGATTACTTTAAATATATAAGTGTATTCTTATCTTATAGAGACTTAATGGCATTCATAACAAATATACATATCATTTTTTAGTGCATCAATATACAATTAAAACATTTGACTAGTGGCTAATCAATTAGAAGTATTAAGAACAATGAAAAACACTTAACCAATAATAAAAAATTTCAATAAATTTAAAGAGAAAGAAAAATCTATTTATCTTAGTTTGACTACATCATAACCCTAGAATATAATTAGTTTATATTACAAAAACTAAATTTAATATCTTAAATCAAAAAAGTTCAGGAAAGAAGAATAAAACTTAGAAAATGGTAGATCGGAAGCCTTGATGTACTATTCTATTAGTTTCTCTTTTGTTCTTCTCATTTTTTACTTCATTCTCTGTTCTTTTTTTTTTTTAATCTTAAAAGTCTTTCTTGTATCTTTCTAATGTTATCTTGATGTTCTTTTCTTTTATAAGAAATTAAAATGAGCTAAATACCTATCACTACTAAAAATATGACATTCACTAATACTAGTTTCATGATACTTTTTGAAAAAATGTTAAGGAATCACATGAAATATGATTTTTTTTTTTTGTTAGAGGTTCTAAAAAATGGGAAACCTTTATAGTGAAACACCGTGAGTAGCTTTAAATATGGTTTATAACTAAACAAAAGTTCATAAAGAGATTTGTTTTCCAGTATTGGTGTTGTATAGATTAGTTTTAAAGCCTTCATAGTTTTTATTTCAATTGATTTGAATGACATTTTATACATTTTGCCACATTTGCAAGCTAAATAGAATTGGAGGTATAAAAATTAAAGTGCCTTCATAGATCTTTTAGTCATTAGTACACAAGAGAATTAGTTCCTTTAAAACTCTTACATGAGGGTAATCAAATCTTTTATTCCATATAAGTAAAACCAATTTAGTTTTTAGGTCTTTAAAAGATTGAACAAAATTAGACTCTAACCATACTGATTTTTATTTGAAACTAAGAGGTTTGATAGTTGAAAATAAGTTATTTAAATTAAAAGAATGTAAAAATTATATAATACACTTCAGTAGTTAATATAAGCATTCATTAGTCGCTCCTATCAATAAGACTTTCACCTTTTTCAAATCCTTCATAACACAACATTTTTATTGAATATGATAATTATATCATTGTCATTTAGCAACTTTAACACACTAATTAGATTCTTGGTAATGTTAGGAATATATAAAATATATTAATATTTACATGATTATGAAAGTGTTGTTTGTGAAGTTTTGTAGAGCCAACATGTGATATGATAAAGTTTTGGCTATTAATTATAGCAAGTTTATTATAACCCTTACATTTTAAGTTGATGGATAAGTTCTCTAGTGAATTAGTAATGATTTATGGAGCTAATATTTATATACCAAGCTAGATCAATAGGTAATTTAAGGGCTGTGACATATGCTACTTTGGTTTCTTATTTGTTATGTTTCAAATTCTTTATTATATCTTTGTCAACATTTTGTTGCTACCTGACCAATTTTGATACAAATTTGAAATGTTAACTTTATTGTTAATTATCCTTCATTTGTATTCCTTTTTTTTTTTTTTTTGCCTTTGCATGTATAATTGAAGGGTGACCTACTTTCATTTCCTGCATTTTAGTTTTTTCTTTGATTCTCAGTTGATTGAGCAATATTTGCTGTGATTTTCTGCTAAAAGATTGAGTTTAAAAGACTATTTTAGTTGTCTAGCCTATTTTCTTGTCTCTTGTTAATCCACAAAGAATATACAAAATTAGATCTTTGTTAAATATAGAATCTCCTAAGGTTTTTAAAGCACTAAAAATACTTTTCATTTCACGTAATACTAAGTAACTCTCAAATTTTCTTTATTTGTTAAAAAACAAAACTTCTAAGATTCATTTTCTTGGACATGGACTTGGTTGATAAGATTTTTCCCATAGATTCCAATAGTTCTACTAAGGAAAATAATCATACAAGTGCTGCCAACATAGGTTCATTAAGAGTTAACGCCATCCATCTTATGAGTTATTGATCTTACTTCTTCTAGGTTTTGTAAATTAGATTTGTGGTGGTGATGTTGTTTCATTCATCATCCATAGATTTTTCATACTTGTTAGGTGGTTTTATTTTTTAGTCTAGGTAATCTTTAAGATTATTACCTTAAATGCAAGCCAAGATTTAAGACTTATGGAGAAGAAAATTTGTATCAATCAATTTGATTATGTTTGGAAAAGAAAAAAAGGGGTTTATGTTTGTGTTTGGTGAAGCTTGTGTAACTGTTTCAACTTAAGTCAAGAAAATGAAGTTGTGACTAGTGGTAGCCATGATCTTTATTAGCTTCATTAAAAACTATAATACTAATTTAAAGTTTTAAAGAAAAGACTTTATAAAGAAGATGAACTTTAAGAGAAAAATTCTTTGTATTTCTCTATGATTTTGATCAATTATATAGCTTCCTGAAAACAAAGAAAAAATAGGAACATACAAATAAATTACAATAATAATGCCCTAAAGGAACAAAGAAATAAAAGATTGAAAAATTAAGTTATAACAAGCAAGAGACTTCATTTTGCAAAAGGAAGGAATAGTTGCCAAAATTAGGTTTTGCTATTAACAAACTAACTCGGCTTTACTTGAACTAGTCAATGGTTTTAAATAAAAAGAATTGGACTTAGCTGGGCTTGATATTTGCATAATCGACTTACATGTTAGGCTTGTTAACTTGTTATTTTCAACTATGGGATCTTGTAATGGTTTGTTATGTGTAATATTTGACTGCAACTAGTTAAACATGTCATCAGACATATCAGCTCTCCACTTCAATAACTTAACTATTTAAAATCTTGTTCAGTATTTATTGGTTGTTAAAGGTTAAAGAATTAATAGCAATACTTAGTATTTGTTATGCAAAAAAGACAAAACTTAAATGCAAGGCCACCAGCTCAAAAAGAATAGCTATCAACATTACGATAATAGATTAGTAATACCCTTGCATATTGTACCCTTGCATGATTCAAAATTTTAATATATTAACCAACCAACTTTTGTTCTAAATATGTAAAAAAATATGAAGTTGTATGTCTATCAGTTTTTCACATTTATGAATTCAGTATAAAGATGTAATAGTACTTTTTATAATCTAAAAACGACAATACAAAGTTAAAGTTTTCCTCTCACAAAGATTGTTGGCTAAAAAACTCTATTTTTTCTTCTTATTTTCTTACATTTAACTTGATATCAAAACTATTGAAATGGCAAACATTGTTGGTATTCCCATTGCACATAATCAAACTAGCTCATTTATTCCACAAACCTGACAAACTAACCATAATAGCCTTTCATTCAATACATCTATCGAACTAGATAGACATAACTATTTGACTTGAAAAACACAAGTTCTTTCGATCATAAGGGAAAATAATCATAAAGGCTACATTGATGGAACCAAGAAGATGTCGGAATACTTAACCTCATTAGATATGGTGAATAAATGTCATTGCAATAGAAAATCTAACATTTTAATAATGGAATAAGCAAGACTAACTGCTGCTAAGTTAGCTTCTTTTTATCATAAGTGAGAATACCTTATTCTTTTTCATAAGTTACATAACAACTAAAGAGCTTTAAGAAATTATTTTGAGATTCTACTCTTTAGTTAGCCATGCTAGGATCACACAACTGAAACTTTAATTGCAAACTACAGAAAAAGATTCAATGATTACAATTGATTACTTTTAAAAAATGAGTAGTATTACAAATGCTTTAGCCATAACAGGAAAAGAGCTTAATGAGAAACATCTAGTAGAGCATATTTTAAACGAGATTGGAATATGTATAATGCAATTATGGTGAATATTTCTTTAAGACCTGAATTAATGACATTAGAGGATGTTTTTGCACAACTTTTCATGAAAATAAACTTGAGCATAACAACTCTTTGGATGGCTTCAAATGAAAGCAAATCTTCCTTAAACACTAACAATTGGAACCAATAGAAAAAAGAAAAACTAATTCTAGAAGCAACTCAGCAACAATAAACCAAGAAAATCAAGCTCTCAAAGGTGAAAATAAAGGCAGAGGTAAGGGACAAACTAACCAAGGCAAGCACTATTCCAAGCCAACTTGCCAAATTTGTAACAAGATTGGTTACGCTACTTCAGCTTGCTGGCATAGGTTTCGTCAAGACATCGAGGCCAAGAACTTTAAAAACCAATGGCAATCCTCTACTTACATGTCAACTTAAGAGCCAAGAGAAGAAAGTGACTAGTACTTAGATAGTGGGGTTATAAGACATGTCATAAGTGAGCTGAGTAAATTTTTCTCCAAGATGAATATAAAGGCAAACACAAACTCGTTACTGAAGATAATAAAAGATCTAACATTAAGTACATAGGAAATAATTTTCTACATGTTAGAAATCAAAAGCTTTTGAAACTAAAAAATTTATTACATGTACCATTAAAAATAATTTATTATGATCTTTGGTGTTTTATCCCTATTGCCTTTGAAAATGACTATAAGTATTATATGAGTATTTTGGATGATTTTACAAAATTTATCTGAATCTCTCCACTACAAAATAAAGCTTAAACCACTCAAATATTTCTAAACTTTAAAACCAAAATTGAAAACCAATTGAAAAGGAAAATAACCACATTGCAAATAGGCTTAGGAGCTAAATTCAAACCTTTGGAACCATTATTAAAGAACAAGGAGTCATCCTTTGACACTCGTGTCTTTATCTATCCATTCAAAATAATATTTTTAAAAGAAAACATAGATGTATAATAGAAATAAGATTGACTTTTTTGATTAAAACAAACTTACCTCTAAAATTTTAGTGTAATGCTTTTGAAACTTTTGCTTTCCTTATTAATAGGTTATTTACTACCATTTTAAGTTTTTTAGTCATTATTCGAAAAACTTTTACCACAGAGCACTAAAAAGCACCATATTATACATTTCTTATGATATTTGGCTATGCTTATTATCCATTTCTTAGACTATACAATCAACATATCAATTTCACACTACCAAATGTACATTCATAGGCTAGTGCTCAAAACAAAAGTGTTATAGATGTCTAGACAAAAATGGTAATGTTTTTATTATAAGGCATGTCATAATTAATGATCATGACTTCCCTTTCCAAGTAATCTCATCAAACATTCAAAGTAGTAAAACCTCAATCATTTCAAACATTATAAACTATTTATGTTTGTTTCTAATACCATTGTTTTCTATTGCAGGAAATGAAACAAATAGGTTGCCATCTCAAACTTCTTCTATAGCAACTTCACCTAAACTTAAGACTTCAACACATGCAAAAGAGTATAGTCAATAAGAATTAAAGAACTAATAACCATTAGAATCACCATTTGAAATATATACAAATATTCCTTTATAAAACTAAACAATTCAAAACCTAAACACCCACTACATGATAACTACATAAAAGGATGGTATCTAAAAGCCAAAAGCTTTCTTACATAGACAAAAAAGGGACTCATGATGAGTTTATGCTAGAGATAGCATATGAGCCCTTGAAAAATTCAAACTAAAAGCAAGATATAGAAGAAGAATATAAAACACTGTTGAAAAACAAGATGTTAGACCTAGTTTCATTTAAGAATGACATGAAAATCATTAGTAACAAGTAGGTATTCAAATTGAAACTTAACCTAAATGAATTAGTAGGTTGGCACAAAGATTGACTTGTTACCAAAAGATTCCATTAAAGTATTGGAATAAACTTTTTTGAAACTTTTAGTTCAGTGGTTAATATCTTTAATAGTAAAACTTGCAATGTGTTTAACAGTACACTATAATTAGGACATTAAACAAATAAATGCTAATAATGAATTCTTAAATGGCAGCCTAGAGGAGGAAGTCTACATGGAACAAGTTGAAGGATTTAAAGACACTAAAAAACTAGGCTATGTGTAACCCGAACAAAACCCTTTATAGCCAAAAGCAAGCACTGAGGGACTAGTTTGAAAAGCTAAAGTTAACACTCATAAATTGGGGATTCAAAAACTTAGAGTCAGATACCTCTTCATTCTTCTTATCAAGCATAGAAGAAATTATCATCCTATCAATGTATGTGGATGATATCCTAACAACATGAAGTGCCAAAGAGTTGATTGAATAAACAATTGAGAAATTGAACAAGACTTTCTCTTTGAGAGTGTTAAGATCCTTGAATAACTTCTTAGAGATTGAAGTAAAGAGGAATGATCAAGGCCTTCACATATATCAAACAAAATATATTCAAGATATTTTGAAAAAAAAAAAAGTGTGCAAAATTGTAAAAAAATGGTAACTCCCGTGAGTATGAGTGAGAAATTCACCAAGCACCAAGGAAATGATTTCACAAATAAAACCATGACTAGAAGTCTTGTTATGGTACTACAATATGTGACTTTCACTAGGCTAGAAATGGCATTTAGTGTCAACAAGCTAAAAATGTTCCAAAAGAGTCTAAAACAACATCATTGGATAAGTTGTAAGACGATACTAAGTTATTTGTAAGGAATACAACATGATGGACTTTACTATACAAGAAAAGGAAGAATGAGCCTGATAGGATTCATAAATGTTGTTGGGTAGGAGACCAAGATGATAAAAAGTCAATTGGAGGTTATGCAATCTTCTTTGTAGGGAACTTAGTCAGTTAGAGCACAAAGAAGTAGAATGCAGTATCAAGTTCGAGTATTGAGTCAGAATACCAACCTTGGTACAAGCAATAGCTGAGATGACTTGGTTAAGCTCTCTACTTTTTGAATTCAAGTTGAAGATAGATCAAACACTAGTAATCTAATGTGATAATTCGAATGCCATTTCATTGGCACAAAATTCTGCATTCCATGGTAGATTAAAACATATTAAGATTGATGTTCATTTCGTAAAAGAAAGGATATCAAGCAAAGAGGTGGAAGTAAGGTAAATACCTACCAGGGATCAAGTTACTAATGTACTAACCAAACCCTTGTCAAATGAGAGGTTTCAATTTTTGAAAAGCAAACTCAATGTCTTGCTAGATGGCAAAGTTTGAGAGAGGAAGTTAAACATGTCAAAAGACATATGAGCTCACTACCTCAGCAGCTTAGCAGCTTAAAATCTTACTCAAGTCTACTCAGCATTCCTTGGTTGTTAAAGGTCAGAGAACTAGCAGCAATACTCAGCATTTGATATGCAAGAAAGACAAAGCTCAAATGCAGAACCACTAGCTCTCAAAGGATAGCTCTCATCACAACAGTAGCAGCTTGACAACACCCTTGCATATTGTACCCTTGCATGTTTTAGAATTGCAACATCTTAACCAACCAGCTTTTATTCTAAATATGTAAAAAATATACAGTTATATAGCTTAAGGTTTTTCACATTTATGAATTATATATAATGAAGCAATAGTGCATTTTGTAATCGAGGAAAGGCAATACAAAGTTAAAGTTTTCCGTTCACAAAGGCGGTCGATTGAAAAGCTCTTTCTTCTCCTTCTTACATTTAACTCAACCGCATGGTATTGTGAAATCCAACTACTCGAGTTTCCAAAGAATTGCCAAGGCCTGATCCTTTCCCTAATCATGTTTTTTTTCGAAGGACTTGGTTATGATAGCTCTGTTGATAATTATAAAGTAATAAGTGATTTTATTTCAACTGAAAGAAATGTTTGTAGGAAAACTGAAGTTCGGGATTTTTTCGTTGAAAAACAATTCCTGGAAAGGAATTTAGTACCTTCAATCCACTATTGACATTTGTAGATCAGGGATTCTGTTAAATAATGTCCTGCATTAGCTTGGTACACAAGGAAGAGATTCAAAAATTAAGTATGAAATCATATTGTTCAACAGAAAGGAAGAAAGATTCGAAGGGGTGTCAATACCACATCATATCGACCAAGATATCTATATACAAAATCTGGGATTTGTTTTAAGGCTTGCGAAATGAAAGAATATGGCGAAAAGATGTCATGGAGTAAATTGTTCGGTGTCTCAAGTGACATATGTCTTGAATATGAATATTTTCCAACTCTAATAGGCTTTACAAAGGATAGTAAAAGTTTGCAGGAAATTGATGGAAGGGAATTAGTTTTTTACAGCACAAAAGAAGAGACATTGATAAATTTTGTGATAAATGATGAATGGGATTGGTTTAAAGCAGTCATATAAGAAGAAAGTTAAGTTTCATCTAACGCTGATGAATTAAGCAGATTCAATCAAACAGATCGAGGATAATGAAAGAGATGAACACTTATTGAGAGGTATACTTTCTTCTGTCTTTTCTGTTGCTTCAAGTTTAATGTCATTGTATTAATTCTCTCTCTTCTTCTTTTTTTTTTTTTAAATTACATTAGTTCAATATGTGTTACACCCATGTCGTGTCTACATATCGTGTCCATTGAACTGACCAAAAAATATTTAAGATATTATGCTTAAACAATAATATGAAAGTTACAAATTTCTTTTACACAATCTGACTTAAAAAAGTTATATTATTATAACATGTTTTATATGATTTATTTTGTTTTTAATATTTTAAATTTTTATTTACTTCTATGAAAATATAGGACATATGATAATAAAATAATATTGTCACATCAATTTATATATATAAGTTTGTATACAAAATATTATTATTTTTTAAAAATATTAAATATTGAAAAAATTTATTCATTTAGTTAAAATCTATTTTGTTGTAATAGAAATGAACAAGAAAAATAAGTTTAAAATAATGCAATAAAGATTATTATTTTTAAAAAATAATTTAATAACATAATATATCTACTTTATATATATTATTTATAAATGAACACACTTATATTTAAACGATGAATTCTACATTGGCCGACAAGATTAAACGAAAAGTATATATAAATCATATGCAAGTAAATAACCTTCTCTATTATTTAACAAATGAAACAAATAGATATCTTATAATTCTTAATTTTTTTTAAGTTAACAAGTTAGCATAATTATTACTATTATGTTTTTTTTTTATTATTATTATTCAAATAATTTTAGTTACATATTGTGAAAGTTTGACTTATATACATTTTAAACATATATTAACAACTTGAAAGAATTTATGTGTCAAAATATTAGTCTTCGGATATATTAGATTTATAAAAACAAATAACTTAATGCTTAGATATTAAGATTAAAAAATAAAATAAAATAAAACATACATTATCATTCTGATGTACATACATGGACTCACTCAGATTTCAATTGAATTATGATTCATTCAGACTGAAGGCCAAAAATAAACATTATTTTAATTTTGTATATTGCTTTTGGGCTGTGTTAGATGATGTTCTAAAAGAATTTACAAACGATTAACAAATAACAAAGATGGTTGGGTGGTCTGGTCTAATCATGCCTGAAGTGGATGGACTTCATTTTTGTTTTAATTTAAACACTGGGGACTTGTT
Organism: Khaya senegalensis; assembly: GCA_032402905.1. Classification (NCBI taxonomy): domain Eukaryota; kingdom Viridiplantae; phylum Streptophyta; class Magnoliopsida; order Sapindales; family Meliaceae; genus Khaya; species Khaya senegalensis. Next base: position 4,140,126 of record CP135541.1, read on the forward strand.
CAACTTGAAATGACCACCGAATTGCAGTTTCGTAAACAATACGTTATCACAGTAACCATCTTTCAAATTCATAAATATATATATATATATATATCAGCCATGAGAGCCACAATGAACAAGCTGACTTTGACTCAGGATTAAACAAATATATATATATATATATTTGTTTAATCCTGAGTCAAAGTCAGCTTGTTCATTGTGGCTCTCATGGCTGACATTTAAAAAAATTCTGTCCATTTCACTCCAGGTGTCGACTGCAAACTAGTGATCAGCCTAAGAATAAATATATATCTCAGACATGGATGACATTTTATGAAGCACATTTCTTGGAGGGAAAGCAGATTAGGTGTCTCTTTAATATAAATTTCAAAGGTTGTTTCATGATGTTGATTTTGACAAAGAAATAGCAATGACAGACACAGAATCAAGCCCAAAAGCCATGGCAATACTTCTTCAAGACATTGTTACTGATGTATTATTGAGGTTACCAATGAAATCTTTTGTGAGATTTAAGTGTGTGTGCAAGGCATGGTTTTCCTTAATCTCCGATCCACAATTTGCCAAAATTCACCGCAAACGAGCAAAATCTAACAACAGATATAACATCCAGAGGGTATTTCTTATGACTATACCGCTTCAATCCATTGATTATGAAGCATTTTCTGACGGGGATAGCAGAAATGTGTCGCCGCAGCTTGGTTATCCAGGGGGGATAATTCCTGAGTATAGTACTAAAATTGCAGGATCCTGTAATGGTTTGTTATGCATAAGTTTCGACTCCAAGCCGATGGTCCTGTGGAATCGGACCACTCAAGTTTCCAGGGAATTGCCAAGGCCTGATCCTTTTACTGTTTTTGGTATTTTCTTCTAAGGACTAGGTTATGATCTCTCTGTTGATAATTATAAAGTAATCAGAGTTTACATTTCAAATGATAGAGTTGCCAAGGAAACTAAAGTTCAGGTTTTTTTTCCCTGAAAAACAATTCCTGGAAAGGAATTCTGTGCCACAATATTCGGCCAGATAGTAAAATTCGTGGAGCAGGAATTATGTTAAATAACGCTCTCCATTGGCTTGGAGTACAAGAAATTGTTTGGGATGATAGGCATGAAATCATGACGTTCAGCCTGACAAAAGAAAGATTCGAAGAGGTTTTGTGGATCCCAGATCATGTCGACCAGGATTCCCATATCGAAAATCTGGGAATTTCGGGAGACAAGCTTGTCCTAATTTGCGATCGAAATTGGAATTTTTTGGAGGCCTGGGAAATGAAAGAATACGGCGTAACTACAGCATGGAGTACATTGTTCAGTGTCTCAAGAGTCATATTTCCTGATTATGAATTTGTTCCAATTCTAATAGGTTTTACGAATGATGGTGAAGTTTTGCTGGTGATTGCTGGAGGGGAATTAGTTTTATACAACATAACAGAAGATACATACAGAAATTTTATGATAAATGATAATTGGTTTAAAGAAATCACTTACGAGGAAAGTACAGTTTCACCCAATGTTGATGAAGCCAGAAGATTCACCTAAACATTGGAGTTAGGAGGAAACAAAGAGTCCAGGGAACAGGTACAATTAAGGCACATTTATTATATATCATAGTTTATTTTTCTTCTTTGTTCTCTGTTTCTGACTTCAAAGTTCACTGTCAATCCATTGTTAATTTACTACTTGATTCAAAAGTTCAAGTGCAATGGTATGACACTCTGACAAGTCTCCTTGTGTGCAAAACCAAAATGTAAAACACAAATGAAGTTGGGTAACATAAGACCAAGAGAAAGATAGCAAAATCATGTGAAGGTACAGCCCAGAGAAATGTCAGGCAATGAAAAAAAAAATAATTTGTACAAAGGAACAATACTATTGTATGCTGCTCTATTAAGCAGGAGAGAGCTTTTGAATAGAACTCTATTGATCTTTTATGATATCTTTTGTCAATTCTATTACGAGAATCAAACAGGGAATTCAAATATGAGTCGAAATAGAACTACGATACTAGGATATTTCAGCACTCAAAAACGAAAACCCCAAATTTATTTTAAAACACAATAAGAATAAACTAAATCATGATATTCTGTCAGAACCATCAGTCAATTGCTTTGGAAAATCCCTGCTTGTGCAAAGAACTAAACTCCAAAAACAAAATCGTAACTCCTTTTCTATGAAATAATTGCATTTGTTAGAATAGAGAGTGAATTCTATTGTCTTGCATGCTTCAGATCACAGACAAAGCTCGGGGACCTTCCCCTCTTCTCCTTCACTAAGTACAATGGACTTTGTTCTTAAGGAGCATTGACTAATAAAATCTAATCTTCTTGTACTACTGATTCGATGTGATCTTTCAATTTCAATTTCAAGAGATAAAAAAGAAGAAGAAGAAGAATCTAAAATTAATATGATAAAAATCATTAAAAAAAATATTATGTTATTTTATCCAACAATTATTTTCTTTTTGGTAATAAATTAACCGATATAACATAAAATATTTAAGGTTTGGTAATAGTTCTGTCGTTGCTAGTGGTAACTTTGAATGAAAGGCTTTGTCCATCCATGCAAGAATTGCTTTGCCAATTTTCTACCCAATTTCTTGACAATATTTGCCACCTTGTTTTGGATCCCTCGACTGCAACAGACATTATAACTCCTACACCTCCCATATTTGTTATCAATACCAAGTTGAAGAATGAATTTCCATTGATTGTGAATCTTATGCCTCCTTTCTTCACAAACGACACCTTGCATCCCATACGAAAGGAAAGAAACTTGTTTTAAGCATTGCCAATACATATAAAATTTCTTGGACTACAAGAAATAACAAAAATGCTCATTCCAACTGTGTTACCTTCCGAAGAACACAGGTACAATTCCAGCTCGATAGTGTGCGATTTGTAATAAAGCAGGCTCGCCAAATCGAAGTGTTTTAAGAGGATGATTGCACCAACTCCCGTTGTCGTTTGACAAAGCATAATTCGGAGGACAAAAGTTGGTGGCGGTGACGGTGATTGTGCCGTAGAAACACCATTTTGATTTACACGACGAATTTGATAGCATGCACCGCAACTCAAGCCATTGTTGAAAAGAGTTGTGCTTAGAGCAGTAGTATTTGTTCCATACCCTTGGCTACGCAAATTTTCATATCCACAAGCTCCTACTAGAAACAATAACAATCTCATAAACTAAAAATTAGATAAATAGTAAAAAATGAAAAGAATATGGCAGAAGATATGAAAAAGATTGTTGGTTATTTCGTGTATTTCAAAAGACATAATGTTCTAATTAACTAATGTTCTAATTAACTGACTATTATATATATTAAAAATATAACTAATATTTTATGAGTTATTGGTGGAATTTAAATAAAGATTGAATACTTATTTTGATTAGATTTTTAGTCTTGAATTTAATCATGTATTTAAAAAAAAAATTTATTAACAATGTCAATACTCTCTCTTTATCTTTCTCTTTTCTTTGTTTTTCTCTCTAATGTTTTTTTTAAAAAAATAAAAAATAAAAAAGGTATAATTTTTATATTAAGTGAATAGAGACAATTATTTTTAACTATTATATCTTTTAATTTGGGTTAGATTAAGACAATTTATCATGAATGTCAAGTCCAACAATTACAAAATATAATTTAACTAATCATTATATATTATAACTTATGTTATTATTTATTTCTTAGTTATAAATTTTATATTAACGACCAATATTATGATAATATTAATTTGTGTTTTGATGGTAGCATGATATTTTACATTATAAAAGAAGACTAACAATGTTTTGAGAAGATACAATTGAGAGAAGTGAGATAATTTTTTTATTATTATTATTTTATGCCAAAAAATAAAACAATGTGTTACGGTTCTATATTTGGAATACACTCTTATAAAACCAAACCATTAAATTTTAAGATCAGACAATCATTGAATTGATTTGTACAAGGATACTATTCTATAAAAGGCAGAATCTTTTCTTAAGGATAAATTTTTAGTGTGTTTTAACTTATTGAATTAATATTGTATTTATAATTTGTTATGTTAGTATCTACCATTTCTAAAATTTTTTCAACAAAAGAGAACTTATCATCGTGCCAAAAGCATCACAATAACCATAAATGTGACGTGTGCAATTTTCCACCCACCGAAATCGCCACTAATAACATGAACATCACTACTAGAAGAAACAAAATTAGAAACCATAAATATTTTTTTATCAATTCAATGGCCAATTATTATAAGCATCTTAGTATAAATTTGTGGGAATAACTTAGAATTCGGCCTGGGGGAATAAGGAAGAGAAAAAAAAAACTATTTATGAAAAAGAGAGAATACTGTAGATGGTAATTTAGTTAACAAGAGAGAGGAAGGGAGGGAGGCGGCGAGCTTGTGTTGTGTACGAGACAACAGTTATCGGGTTTGTACCGACGAACCAAAATAATAAATAAAACACGTCATTTTAAAACTCCAAATAAATGGACTTTAGCATCAAAATACTGTATACGGTTTCTTTTCTCAAACAACAAAAAACTAATAAACAAATAGCGTAAGCTTAATTGTCGGTGAAGAATAAAAGCATTCATGGCAGTCCTTATTTTGTTTTTCTTTTCCTTATTTGATTCTTTTTCTTTTTTTTTTTTAACCCTCTATTTGATGTTAATATCTCAAAATTTCATCTATTTAACGCAATTATTTTTGTAATTCTTATGTGGCATATAGAGAGTTTGAAGTGTGATAAAACATCAAAATTGAGAGAAGGCCCACAAGTGGAGAAAGAAACGGAAAATGAAATAAAATGTCAAATTCGATTTTTAGGAATTTTTAAGAGAAATAAAATAAAATTTTTAAAATAAAATAAGGATGTTTCAAACAATTTAATCTTTTTTTTAAAAAAAAAAATTGAGTAATGTTGTGTATTCTAAAATTTTATCCCAATTGAACTAGCATGTGATGGGATTTGTAATTTCGCATTAATAAAGCGGATGATATATTTTCATAATTTTTAAATTGTTATTGAGAGTTGAAAATTTTAAATTATAATTTAAGAAATATATGATATTATTATTTCAAAAATACTCTAAATAGTGATGAGAGCATAAAAATGCATAATTAATTATATATGAGTCGACATTCGAATAATAAAGAGCTTGAAAGCATTGTTTTTCTATCATAATTCAACTAATATTCATTTATATTAATCCCCCCTTTTTTTTTTTTTTTTGTTTTTATGTTTGTAGGAGTCATATTTGATCAATAATTCAACTAATATTCATTTATATTAATCCCCTTTTTTTTTTTTGTTTTTATGTTTGTAGGAGTCATATTTGATCAATAATTCAACTAATATTCATTTATATTAATCCCCTTTTTTTTTTTTTTTATGTTTGTAGGAGTCATATTTGATCAATAGGAGTCTTGAATGACGGAAAGAGGTTACCGTGCAAAACAAGCAAAGGACAGAAAGCTCAGCAGCCTAGGCCCCAAAACGGCCACCCACGTTTTTCCCGAGACCTAAGCGAGGAGCAGCGCCTAGGTGCCCAACCTGTTCAGACTTGAGGCTTAGAGCTCTTAGGCGCCCACCAGACAGCACCGTGCCCTCATGGAGAAGCATCCATCGCCTAGGTGCTTCGACAAACCCAGATTTAAATTTTTACCTTTTTTTATCTATATTAGGGCTAGGTATAAATAGAACCTAATTTTCACATTGAAGTGGGGAGCCAACGTTTTGAAGAAAAAACCTCCCGAAAAACTCCAACCTTTAACTCTCTCATTTTCTCTCTAGAAATGGAGAAGATCGATTGTAAGCAAGGTTGAGGGTTCAAAAAGGCATAGAGAAGATCCTATTATGAAATTTTTATGTATTTCTTTCTTTGATTCTTAGAATATTCTTAGATCCTATTGGGCTAAGTGTGTGTGTGTGTGAAGTTTTTAAACATTTCTTTCTTTGATTCTTAGAATGTTCTTAGATCCTATTGGGCTAGGCCGGGGGTGGGGGGTTGCGGCGGCGGCGTGTGGTTGGGGTGGGGGGTAGTAGGGGTGGTGTTTGTGTAGGTAAAACTAGAAGTTCAAGTATTGAAATCACCGCTTCTTTCTCAACAGTATTAGTCACCACCAAACATGGAAATGGGATATGGAGAATAAATTGAAATTATTAATATTTTTTCTTAAATGGAATGAGATATATCCATGATTGTCAAGTTCAAGCATTCCTTTCATGATCACAACAAAACATACATACCATTCTCTTCTTCCCTTCATGATCACCATAGAACCCCTCAAACCTTCAAATTCCCATTCTCAGCTTTGAAGCTGCATCCATGATTGTCGAGCATTCCTAAGAAAATTTTCTTTTAAAATCTGGGACATGCCTAAGCTGTTGAATTCTAAAACCACCACCATGCATTGTAACTTTAACAGTGCCAATGCAAACAACATTATGCACATCATTATTTCACATTTTTCCCATTAGATGCACAATAAGAATCGAATAAATGCCTATGAGAACACATGGAATGAACATCTTCACTCTAAAGCCCACTGACCTCAAGATTGTTACCTGAGAGAAGATTAGTCTTCTGATATCCTTCACTTGATGAGTCTGTCACATCTGATGCATCTTCATAGTATGAAGCAGCAAGTGTATTTGCACTCTCATAACCTTCTGAAGACGAGTCTGAAACAACTAATGTGCATCTCCAATATTTGTTGGGTACTCACAGAGCAGTTGGACTGTTTGTTAGGGTGAAAGGCAAAATCCAAGAATGGCAGGTGTCATCATCAAGAAAAATATTGAGCATGTATACTAAGGCTTCAACTCTTTCCAATTGATCCCATTTAAGTTGATGGGTTCTTTCATTTGAGGCTATTCAACAGGGGATAAGAAAACAGACCCCAGCCTGTTACCATAATGCATAAGAAATAGATTTTGTGTAAAGTAATACAATCTGTCCAAGAAATAAATGAAATGAATAAAAGATATACAATAAAACAAGTGAAGAAACAATTCACACACGCACATACCATCAGGCTCTTTCTTTCTTTCATTCTTGTTGGAAATACGTGGAGGTCCTCCTTTCATTTGCAGAGAGAAGTCTTAAGGGTATCAGAAGCAGTAGTGTTTTTATACATGTGAAAGCAAATAATAGGCACAAATATCTTAATTCATATATGAAACCCATGGGCAGCTAGTTCTTCAGGCTGATCAACTAAACCTAAAATAAGACTAAAGCCACACACACACACACACACACACACACACACACACACACACACACACACACACACGAAGGAATCAATTATGTGTAAGTAAATCAGAGCATATATACAGTAAAAAAATTAAAAAAATATATATTTTTTGTTTGCTTACTAAAGTTCATGTCACAAACTCTAGTGTTATATATATAACACAATAGATTTGATCATACAATTATATTAAACAACTAGTCAAATCACAAAAACAGATTGAATATCTCTACATTCTTATAATATCCACACAATTGATAATCACAATTAAGAATTAATTTGAAGTACTAACTCCTGTATTTAAAATATTGATTGTTTTTTGTATTTTTCTTTTTTCAAAAGAAAGAGACGTAAAAATAAAATCTTAGACACTCCTAAAAAATGAAAAAAAAAATCATATATTTATAATGCTATTTTAAAATTTTGGTTTAAATCTAAACCATTAAGTTGAATTTTTATTTAAAATCTAATTTATTTAGTAAAATATGTACTAATAAATTTAGTTCAATTTGTATATTATGGGTTTAGCCAAATATAATACCTAATACCCAAATACCTTAATAAATCTTAGACAAATTTAGAATTCTTCTTATATATAAATATATATATATATATATATTAAAATTTATCTTTATTAATTAATATTACTATTATTCTCGATTTTAATGTGTAACTTAATAAATTTTGTAACGTTGATAGTAACACTAAACTCTAATTTTGGTGTTACAAGCAGTGAATGGTGTCTAATAATATATCACAACTACTCAAGTGACGAGAATATTAATAGTTTGACATCACCTTGTGTATGACTAATGTTACTATATAATTTAATCTCTTTATTTTAAATATCTCAATTGAACACGAGATATAAAACATATCATCCCTTGTATAGTTCAATTTTATATTTTTTTGATATTCTCAATAGATTTATTTAAACAAATAAAATCAATATCACATATTAACTCATTTGAATATGACCATACATTTTGATAATCTCACTCAATTAAAACGCTCAAAAATATCACTCCCATCAGATAGGAAAGACAAATCCTATCTTAATCACACATCTTCTTTTATAAAAGGTATGACATAGTTGACTATTTTTTTTATAATCTATTTTGTTACAGATGACGTTTAAAATATTAAAATATATCATTCTCAATATCGAAAATTATTGTGATCTCAAGTTCAAGGATCATATACATCATTGTCACTATGAAAATTACTTATAACACCTATATAACCATCCATGTAGCATTCTCATAATGGATCAGTTTAGTACATTAGTTTATTAACTTGTATCTATGTATTGACTTACTATTTTATATCATAACACATAATATGTTATCATCAATCATTACACATTTTAGCCTCTATACACTATTATTATCCTCTTCACAATAAATCTTAACTAGTAACATTTAAAAATAGTATTTAACTAATTGAACATACTATTGTAAGAGTATTATTACATTTATTAAATATTCAAATATGTAATAATAAAATAATAAATAATATATATTGATAATATCATGATACATAAGAAATAAATATAGTAAATATCCAAATATTACTATTGGACTTAGAGCATATATCAACATTATGTTCTTACATGTTTTGTTAATATTTTCTAACCTTTAACACAGTATCACCTGCAAAATTACAAATCCCAGAAGCTAAATGATCATGCATGAAGGGACTAGCTAAAAGCACTATGTCAGGAGTATAATTATCTTAGTCCCTTGGGAGTATGGTTTCAGTAAAGTTTGAGTGAATGAAAAGATCAAGAAAGAGGGACAAGGGAATAAGGTTATAATGTTTTAACGAGAAACTATTACTGAAAAACTATAGATGTACCAGAAACACAAAAGAGATAAAGATATTGTCCTAAAAACCTTGTACTCCCACGAGATGTTCAAAATCTCTAAAACAAGGAAAAGCTGCCCAAGAGTCATTATGTGATGGCTTTTCAAGTAAACTTTTTTATTTCTTGGTGAAAAGGAAACAGAATCTTTGACATTTAAAGCTAAGAGCTCATCTTCATAAAAAATAATAATAATAAAATAAGAAAAAAATTGACTTGTAACTCAAATTTAACTGGGACAGGTAGTAGTAGCTTGAACCATAATCCTTACAAACTTCAAGTTTCATGAAATAAGCTAAAAGCCAAAGGTGATTCAGATACTTAGTTGAAGAAAGAACTCTAGATAATGTGGTTCAGTAATATTCTCTTATTCTTCCTTATGCCGGCCCTGATTATGACACCAACTGAACCTAATAACCAGGAATTGCATTCCCATATTAGTTTATTTTACGGTATAGAGTGATACTCTTTTAAATTCAGACCATAGCAAAGGAGAGCATAAGGGATGGTGAATCTGAGACTAGTATGCTAATGCTCTCATATTAAATTTGTAAACAAGCCTCCAACGATGTGGGATGAGTCTTATAAATTTTCTCAGTATTACCCAAGATAATTTCTTTCTATGCATGATAATAGTCAAATTTAGCTAAATCAAAAAGGCTCCTTAGATTAGGGTTCTCAACTAAATTTCTCTTTAACTTGTTTCCTCACTTCATAAATGTCGATCTCATATTTCCTTTTATGTTATTGGTAAATTGACATCATTAACAAAATTAGAGAAGAAAACGAAGAAAGATAAAATGAAATCAATAGACTGTGCTGAAATATGGTTAAAATGGGGCTTAATTTATATTCAACAAATATAATTACAACAAATATTAAAACACCCTTATTGACTAAAATTAGAACCAGACATATCAGTGTACAATCATATCTAATTTAAAGTACAATAAGAGTATTGAAAAATTCTGACCTTTACACTTCTCCAAACACTGTTAACATACCTGCAAAACTGACCATTTTTTCAGCTGATCAAGCAGAAGAAACTGTCACAAGAACTAGATCATCCATCAACAATGAATTGATCATCTTGATTATCTCCCTCAACCCTAGTGTTTCCATGAACCATTCCATTCACATGGTGTAAATTCTGCATCATTTGTGAAAGATAATGGCTACTGGCACCAGTATGGTCAGAGAGCCCTGTAGGATGACCAGTCCACTGGGAAACAATCCCAAGCAACTGGCTAGTAAGGCTTTGCTGTTCATGAAGAATACGAGCCTGCATCTGACCCATTTCTGCTCTGTGTTGACTCAACATTTCGTTAATCCTCTTCTTACATTCTGACCTCCTCTTGTTAATCCTTTCCTCCCGCTCCCTCTCTTGAATCAACTCTCCATCTCTTCTTCTTCTTTCGCTCTCTCCACTTTCCTTCTCCATAGCTTCCCAGTCTTGGATCCTCTGCCTCCTTAACTCCTCCCTAGCCTTCTCTCTCGCTTCCCTTTCTTTCTTCCTTTCCTCCAATTTCCGTTCCCATTCCTGCTCAAGCTTTATCCGAAAATTTTCTCTCCTCTGCCTCTCCCGCTCTCTCTCCGCTTCACGTTGTTCAAACCGAGCTTCCATTTCCCTCAACTGTCCCAACTGATTTGCAAGAAACCCCAATGTCTTTTTCTCCAATGCCTTCAACATCTTCCTCTTTTTCTTCAAATTAGCACCATTAGGCTCCAACTCTTCATACGCATACCCATTATCCCCATCTTCCCTAGCCCTTCCATGATTACCATTAAAATTCTCCTCCCCTTCATCACCATCATACTCAAAATCCAAACCCATCACCCCATTCTCTCCTCCATCAATTGCAGCGAAATCCCCATCCGTTGAATGACCCATTTGCCCAAAATCTGCAATCTCAATCCCATTACCTATCCCCAGGAACCCCCCACCATTCTCCCTCTCCTCATTAACGACAGCCATTAAATCACTACCATTATTGATACTACTATTATACGATGTGGCTACATCTCCAAAAACCTCCTTATACCTTAAAAAGTTTGACCAATGAGTAACTCCTTCAACCCAATCAAATTCGTCCCCGTTGCACTGCCCACCTACAGAATTATCAACGGACAATTCAGGTTTCTTGATCTTCTGCTTAACTAATGAATACTGATGCCTCATGTTCTGCACCTTGGTGGAAACATCTTTCCATGACCACTGCCAAGGAAATGCAATAGGATCGCGAACATGGTGCACAGAATTAACATGAAGAGCAATTGGTTTAAATTTCTTTTCGCGGGTTTTCATTTTTGAAAGAGTGCCATCAGCAACCATCTCAGCATACTTATCTATTAGGGTTTTCTCTTCAGCCTCAGTCCATTTCTTTCTTCTTGGAGGCACCATTTTTGTACAATTCCGATACTTGCACCAATCAAAATATGAATACCAACTTTTTTTGGGAAGGCAAAATCAAGATTATCACAAACTATATTATATGGCATCGAAGTGAAACCCAGAAACAAAACCAATCCAAATCAAAATTGTACACCAAAAGAGAGTAATAGTGCTTACCTTGATCTTGATCTGCAAACTGTAGCGAATATTCAAGGTCTGATGGAATTCTGGGTTAGTTGAGAGCTCCCTATTGGTAGATGTTCATGGGAAAATTTGGAGAGAAAGTGAGGGAACCTAAGAGAGAGTGATACTTGGGAGTTAAAAGGCAGACAGTAGTTACAGGTTAAAAAGGAAAAGTGAATTTCGAACCATAAATAACAGATTGTCTTGTTACAAAGTTGACGTAAAACGTGTCGTTTTTACTGTTAATGGTCTTCTCTTGAAGATGCAAACGTGGCGGAATCTGATGGGGAGTGGTTTTAGTTTTGTAGTTGCTCTGTAATCGTGTAACTTGTGGCAGCACTTGTTTACGAGAATATTTTTTATAAAATTATTTAATTAATAAAAGAATTTTATTTATTAATTATAAAATTAAAAAATTAAAAATAATTTTTTTATTATATTAATTAAAAAAAATAAGATTCATTTTTAATTTTTTTTATTAACAACTAATAAATAAATTTTTATTTTTATATTAATTAAATAATTATATCATATTATCTATACTAACATAATAAAATTATTTTACTTACAAATTTTGTTCGTATTCAATAATTAGAGTACACGGAATAGAGACGGAGCTTTATGGCTTTGTTTGACTTTCAATTACATCCGTCAAAAGTTAATTTTTTTTACGATTCAATTATAATATATTAAATATAAGATATATTTGATTTTTTAAATATTTATATTATATATTTTAAATTTTTTATGTTATTTATTTAAAATTTGATATTAATTATGTTAATTTTTATATTTTATATTTTAATTTTTACATTAGTTATTTTAAATTTTTTTACATTATATTTTAAATTTTAAACTAAAAAATGCAAGATAGATGGAACACATATTAGTGAAATCACATTTTTATTTTGCAAGCGGAGTTCAAAATTATGATTTTTAATTACATTAAAATTGAAATTAATTTCAAAAATTATATTTTACAAAACTTGATCTTTTATTGACACTAGTAGCAGTCTTACTCAATTTTTATTTATTTATTTTATATTAATTTTTTTTATATAAAAAATGTATCAAGTTACCTATTATAATTTTTTTTTTGAAAAGATATAATATTTAAATATTATTTTAGGATCAATGTGATCCAACATTGTAAATATTAATTTATGTGTGTGCGTGTATACATATATTATAACTAATTTGAAGAAATACATAGTACAATAATCTTATATTTACAAAAGGCTAATAGAAAATATTAATTATTATGTGCAAAATCCTTTTAGTCACTATTATTTTATTACTAATGTACAATTAAGTCACTGTGAATAGGTATTAATTTATTGATGCACGTCATTTGTCGTGTCAATTATGACATAGATTTTAATTTAATTTTTTTTTGTATAAATTAATATAATTATTTTGAAATAGAATGTAAATAATAATAATAATAATAATAATAATAATAATAATAATAACACAAAGAACTGAATTAGACTAAGCTCATTCTTTTTTTTTAATCTTTTAAAATTTTATTTTTTATTTTTATATCTAATTTATTGTTTTTATTTTTTTTAATTTAAATTTAAATTAATTTAATAAAAAAAATTAATGAATCAACAATTAAAAAAGTGTCACCCGTCACTATATTTTAAGTAAATAGGGGGCCACCTCTCCTCTACCATCACTTGTTCTTGGGGTTGACACTTGATTCAAATAGGGTGATATGATAAAAAATATATATAAAATTTGCTAATGAGAATTCATCTTTAATTAGATTACATTGCCCGAGGCTATGGCGTTAATATTGCATAGCATAGCATGCCTACCTAATCAGACAATTCATTCCAATATTATTTTGTATATTTATTTAAGTTATAAAATTACAAATTATATTAATAATTACAAAAATGTAATTTTTTTTAATAATTATTAATGAACTAAAGAATGAAATATTTATTAAACAATGCATAAAAATTTAAAAATAAAATAATATTATCAATTTAAAAATATTATGTTATTTATTTATATATATTTAAAATTATTAAATTTATATTTAATTTTAAAAATATAATAACTAAAATATTTGATAAATATCATTTTATTTGTTCGTTAATATTTTCACTTTGAAAAAATAAGGGAGCTTTTATCAACTTAAAAGAAGTTGTAATGGGTATAGAAAGCAGTGCTGTCATTCAAGTTATTCATAAACTCTGATAAAAAAATCCTGTCAAAACAATCATCTTTGTCCAAAATATACATAGTATGAATCTGCTCAAGAGTGAAGAGAAAAAGCAAAATCAAAATTAATAATAGTTTTCCTACCTATCTTCTGATCAGTGGAAGCATGCTCTCTCATCAATAAACAATTTTCTTTTAGCTATCAGACTTTTTCCTGAATTCTCTCATACTCACAGGTAACTTTGAATCTTGAAACTAGTCTTTATTCTCCGAGGGGGTGTGACTGAAAGTTCTTCCCATATTTTGAAATCTGGGGCTATCAGAATTTGAGCTTTGGTTAGTATTTTGGTTCATCAAGACAGTTGAATCGCTGTTTGAATTGTCCCCCATATCTTTTGTTTTGTGAAGAAGAAAGGTCCCTGATAGAATTGTAACAAAACCGCATAATTCTGTCATAATCTGTGATGAATTTTGCGAGTGCCAATCCTGTTGTAATCAGCAAGTAGAAGGGGAAAAAGCAGAAATTGCACCCATCAGTAACTGAAAGTTGCAGATTTTGCATCTTCAATTACGTTTATTGCTCATATTGCAACTAATAAACAGTGCAGCAGATACTTCAGCATGCAAACAAAATTGATTTTCTCCACAGGAATTGTGATGGTGAAAATTCAGAACTATCCTAAACCAACCTTTATCGTGAATCAAAAAGGACGCGCCGATTTGTATGACATCTAAAACAATGGCACTATGATGGGAAAATAAAAGTATAGTTCCAATCATATCACAATCGTTTCATCTGATTTACCTTGAACATGATCATGCTAGCAAGGATGGTGAGTGTTGTAAACATGACATAGTAGATTGGAGAAATGACAGCCGTGTTGAAGGTATCGAGAGCCTGGAAAGATATTATTCTTCTAGATTAAGCATTTGCAAGAAAGCGAAACTTGGAGAAAAAGTGTTTGAACTAAATTAAATGCTAAAACGCTTGATACCATATTAGTACTACTTGCTATCAGAATACACATTTCATCGAAAATGAAAAAACAGAAAATTACAATGTAAAGACAAATACGATTATATATGCCAAATAGCATATAATTGAATATAACAATACTCATCATGCAATTGGAAACGTATTGCAATATCAGCTCCCCTTACAAAATTTGGAACCAGTTGCTGAAAGAATTCTGTCATAAGGGCTTAGTCTTTGTATCAAACTTGACAAGGCTACTCATGTTTTTCATAAAAAATAAATAAAAAAACATGGACTCATGACCATTCTGCAAATAATTATGCATAACTTTCAACCAAAAACATTACCACACGTGGAGAGAAGGTAAAATGATATCAAATTAGTTGATTCATTAAAAGGACAGGAATACTTGTGGTTAAAGAGAAGGAAAAACATATCAATTCAAATTTGTTCCCCCTTCCAAATTTGTTCCCCTTTCCACAGCAATTGAGTTTCCAATAAACTTAGATCTCATTTGGAATTGTGATGATTTCACTTAACTTTGAAAGCCAAGTTAAAAAGGTGTTTAGTACCATCAACTTTTAGTGGAACTCACCTATTTTTACACTAACATTTAACATTAGTGCATCTTACAGTAGTTGTGGCTTTAAAGCCACCACACCTCAATACCAACCGAAGCCTTAGAAAAAAGAAAAGGCGGCAATTTATTTAATCAGTTCGTTCAATCACAATAAGTCTTGCTTGAATTACGACCAATACTAAAACAATTTTGTAACTCTTAAATCTTTGCTGTAAACAATTTTTAACATTTACAGGGACAAGTCTAAATTCAACTGACTACTAGGCTCTAAAGTGACAGTCTAGATCATGACTACAATTGTCCAATATAATCCACAATCTTCATCCATTAAAATGTTTTAAGTTTGGTCATGCTTTAGACCAGAATCAGAGAATTGTGAAAAAATATCAATGTCCAAAAAGATGGGAGAAAACTTTCACAATTGCAGCAGGTCTTCCTAATATATTATCACATTCATATTGATTTAACAACAAATTATAGACAAACAGTTATACATCTAAATTTTACCTTATTTAAGTAGTTAATTTGCAGAAGACAGCAAAAGATCACAACCACAGCGAAGATCCATGTCTGGTAGTAGATGAATTGATTACTTCCAGAAAACGTTAACTTCAAAGCAATACCTAGTGCTTTTACACTCATTACCTGCATTAGAATAATGCAATGAAATTCAAAGAGAGCACTTAGTCAGAACATAAACAAGTTTCAAAATTAGAATATATACAGACCGTAAGAGAGCCCATAGATGAGCAAATTCCCACATATACTATCAGATGGGTTTGCCCATGGCTTGGCACAAATCGGAAAATTAGGATACCAACCACAATCAAAACTATGCCTCCGTAGACAAGGAAACCTGTGATAATGAATTATTTTCATTAGAACCCAACTGCTTCTTGCCTTTGGATATTGAATTCTAGAATACTAGAAAACTCTGGTCTATATCACAAGCATAACAAGGAATTTACCTTTTTCTTGATTTTTAATTCTAAATATTTATCACAAGATACTTAATAATCAACTTTAGCTTTACTACCTAAATAATCAGCTTCAGCTTTACTTCTTAAATACCTGGCTGTGTAGCAAGATGCCACAGTTGATCAACAGAATGAATAGGTCTCTCATGTGGAGCATGTAAGACGATACTTACAGAGCCCACCACACATAGAGCACATCCGAGCACACCAAAGATATGCAGTTTCTCCCGCAGAATAAAATGTGCTAGCACTGCACTGCATAATAATTGTCTGATCAGAAAGTTGTACAAGGGTATAGCACATGTCACAACACAAACACACCCATCCATTCTTGTCTGCCTATGTATGTATGTATGTACACATATACACATACAGATAATGAGACACTGAAAATGAAAGAAAAGTAAATAGAAGCTTCTCTTGGATCTACTAATGCAATCAATTTTGTACATGGGCATTACCTGAATATAATGCTTAAAGCTCCTAATGGAGTTACAAGAATTGCAGGAGCAAATGCATAGGCAGCAAAATTTGCTATCTCCCCAACAATCACTACAAAAAAAAGAATAATACAGAATTAAAATATATAGAAAAGTAGCTATCATCAGACAGTTGCACATCAGCTAGGTAATGGACCATTATTAGCAAATAATGTGTGTGTGTGTGTGTAAAACTTTTTTGTATATGTAGATTTTCTGTTGGTAATATAGTTTGGCAATGGAAGGGAAGGAACGTCCAGTATTATAATTGTATTATAAGTTCTATGAACTATCTGTGCGTTTTAGGTCACCAGTTTATTATGCTGGAACCCAGGCTCCTTTGACAGGCCATTTGCATCAATGATTGTGGCGAGTTTAGGATGCACTTAAGACTCTTGAACCTGTGTTTTAATCATTATATTGATATCGGTGGCAGTGTTCAAGAAAGCTTTTCTACTTCAGCCAACAAATAAAGATGCAGAGGGTAATGACTTCTTATACAAGTAAGTCACTCAAGAAACTATAAAAAAGAAAGGTGTTCAAACAGTTGAGGTACATTGAACAATAGTGAAAATTCAGTCTTGTCTTCTCCCAGTAATTTTCAAATTTAACATTGCTTATTCTCATTTGTAATCTCTGTGCCAAGGATCTTTTAAGCATAGTCTACGAAAAAAGAAAAACATAAGCATTCATCTGCTCATAGTTCAAGTTTCATCCAAACAGATAAGAAAATGTAAAGATAATTCGCTGTTCTTACCCATAAAAACTAAGAATGTTAAACTTACTAGTTATCATCCCAGCCCACCACCAAGGTTCAAACAAGTAGGAATGTCCTCCAGAGCCTGATAACATTGCAGTAATTAAATATAGTTACCATTACAATATAATAAGTGTAATAAACATTCAATAATTCAATATGAATACAACATAATTTCCCTCTTCCATTGCAAAACGAAAATTTCAGGTATACTGCAATCAAATTATCTAATAATAGGATAAATGAAACCAAACCTGCTCTTGTCCCAGAATTCCCAGCTTTTTTAAGACCTTTCTTCTTAATAATAAAACTAGACCCAATAAAAATGCTTGAGGATAAGGCCAAAACAAATCCATGAACATTATCTAGTGATATCGCCATTGGACAAATAAAGCACGAATCAGAGAGATCCAAAGTTTGCAGGGCCAAGATTTCCAACCACAATCCCTACATTAAGCCATCCACTCAAATTAAAAAGTAAAAATAAAAATATCTAAATACACATACATACATGCATAGGTTCATAAACAAATATAAATGTGCGCATTTGCCTAGCTAGCATGCATCCGTTAACATGTAACCATGATCAATCTTCAGGTATCTACAGTTAAACTAAATTCTTACAAACATTTGAACAGGGGCTCTTATGAATAAGAGTTGTCATTAAAGATTCAAAAACATTGCCTAAGGACCTGATGTAAAAATTATTCATGCTGCATGCATACCTAATCTTCATATACCATAACAAAGAATTATACCTTTCTTGGCACGCTGCAAGGGGAAAATGGGATTAAAAACCCATGTTTTACGAACTTTTCAATTTTCTTTATGGATTTTGAGATGTTTTGATGGGATGGGTTTTGGGTTTGTGACCAGAAATGGAAAGAAAATGTTTCTCTTTGCAAATAATAAGACAGAATGAGGGAAGGAAATGAATATGGCTGTCTTGCTTTTGTTTTGTAAGAGTAGAGAAGTCTGAAATGAGAACCGAAAGAAGACCGTTACAATTGCCGTCTCGATTAGTGAATACAGCCACAATTTATGTTATCTCTCCGCTTCTCGCGCGCTCTCTATAATGAAGAAGCTGAAATGGCGTTATCTTTTCCTTATTCCATATTTGCCCTCATTTGTTTTTCATATATTTCTAAAGTAACCATAATTTTGTGCATGCATGGGAAATCTTTGTAGGGAGTAATATGTCATACTAATATAAATCATCCATTTCTCTTATGTTAATAATTACAAAAGAAAATAATTTCCTTTATTGCGAAAAACGCGTGGGAATGTTCTAAAAGGGTTAATTTTTCTTTTTTTGATGGTAAGTATGAATGATGATTGAAAAATTACTAAAAAGTGTTTTGTTGTCAAAAATGCATGCCAATTAACAATTTTATTAAATACCATATTAGATATTGTTATTGATTGTTATTGTTTTTATTATTATGATGAATGTTAATTAATATAAAATAGTATTAGAAATGTTGCAATTTAAATATTTAATTAAACAAAAATAATATTTCTATGATAATTTAAATTTTTTAAATTTATAAATAAATTAATATAATAAAATTATTTAAATAATTAATTATGTGCATCAAATTTTTTTATTAATTGAAGAAAAAAAAATTCAAATACAAATATATAAAATACCATGCCTTTATACGAGAAAATTATTATAATAATTTTACTGAATTATTATATATAAACACATGTCGTCATAATATCGTTTATTTTTTTTTATGGGTGTTTAATAATGAACTCATAATGTTTTACTTAAAACATTGTTTGAGAAGAAAAGATATTGATTCATCTCTTTCTAAATTATGTCAATGAGTAACTCAAACAAAAATTTCACCCAAGTCCGACAACAGGCCTGTGTGCAAATGAAAATCTTGCATTTCTACTCTCAAAAGTTTTCAATCAAAACACTCGTAAACCTATTGGAGAATTCTTGCCTACAAAATTGATACTACAATCATGAGAATATTACGGTTATTGTAAATGAAAACATTATTACATACATACATACATACATACATATATATATATATATATTGCTTCAATGGTTGTCAAACTAGTTGCCAGCATCATGTCTCTAAATCTGGATTCATTTCCTCCTTGCCCATATTTGATGTAACTGGTGATCAGAGCTAAGCTTGACATCTTAGAACGATAAGAGAAATGCTCAGTACCAGGCAATCGACCTCATGTATGATTTTGCTAATACCGGGTGGAGAATCGGTGCAGAGGCAAGACGACATTACAGATGCCGGTCCACAGATTACAGTAGATTCAGTATAACTTAACGCAACCATCTTCCCATTTTCATTGTCATTATCTTCCTCTTCTTGTGGGCACTATGCTTGGCTGCAATCCTCAACTTCCTCTTGGCATTTCGCATTGGGTTGACAACAGCCATGAGCTTCTCCTCTTGTCTCCTCTTGTCCCTCTTTGCCTTCAGATTCTTTCTGATCTCGTTGTAGACCTGTACAAAATTTTGGTTGCCTACTGATTTGCATATACTATCACATACTTCTTGTGCTAATTGCTTCAAATCATCTGCAAAGCACAATAATAGCAATTTGTCATATTCTTCCAGCAAGTAGAAAAGGATCTTCAGGTGAATGTGTGCCAGTGCAAATTCTATTTAGTACTATCTTTGAGAAAGTAAAAATTAACGTTTAGTGCGTTTTCATGAAAAGTAAATAGCAACATTTAACTAAAGTGTAAATTATAAAATGTCACTTTAATAAGTAGGATTAAACTTCACATGAAAGGACAAGACTCACCAGTGATAACCTTCCCAGAAAATCCTTCACAAACTTTATACAATGACGGCAGCATCTGGAATACATAACGCTGGCAGTAGTCCTGACTGATTTCTGATGAAATGAGTTTGAAAGTGTTGAAGATGATTTTCATCTATGTACAACATTTGAAGTACCGTTGGCAGTTAGTAGAAATCAAGAAAATAAGAAGAGAATTAAAAAACAAAAATAGAACTATAAACTTTTATTTTGGAACAGGCTAAAAATTTCTCTGCCATCCTCAACATGATTAAGAATACAAATGCAACAGACACCAGCAGACCAACCTGAATAGCCTCCTTTTGAAGAGCAATCTTTCCCATTCTTTTGAGCAAATTAGAGACGAGCAAATATTGAAAATCACTAGAGGGCTCATGATCACTGTGGTCATATGCACCAGAGATAAGAGACAGAAACAGTCCCCTTCCTTTTCTTGAGTCAAGCAACTGGAAAGCTTTAAGAAATAGACCTTGCTCGTGCTGTCCAAAGGTCAACCAGAATTTTTGAGGATCTGCACACTCCATCTGTACCTTCAAAGTATGCATATTACAAATTGCAGACACAAGATTTTGGGTAATCCTGTTGCCAACAGCATCATCAAAAGTGTGCTGGGTATCCAGCTGGCAACATAGTGAAACAGCTATCATAAATAATCTACTTGGCTTCATCTGAAAGAAAGCTCCAATTGACTTCTCCCTATTTTCCCTTTGAGCCTCGGTTGCAGCAACAAAATACAAGGAAATAAGGCGATTTGATCTATTTTGCAACCATGTATGGGGATGCAACAACAACTCACAGACTGCTTCCCATATATTCTGGAAACGAGGCAAACGAAAATGAACAATCAATAAAAGATGGGGAACAAAAAGTCAACAGCTTTTAATATCAGAAAATAAGAAAAAGTCCATACTGTCTGAAACCAACATAACTTGGGCCAGAATAAATTTCGATAATGCAACAGGGAAGTTGAGCAATTTATGCACGCTCATTAGAATATCGAGTAACTGAATTTCTAATGTAGCATTATTCTATAGCTCTGTAGATTGATGTCTAAAGATTAGTTTGTGATTTGATAATTTCTATACATTATTTGCAACAATGTTTGTAAACAACACGCACATCTTTACGCACAAGAGGCATTCTACAATCCAAACCAATTTATCATAAAGACCCTGGTCGTATTTACATAAAATAATCCTTAGTCCATTTCATGCTTTCAATCCACACAACTAAAGCATTCTAGGTAACCTACCACCGAGCACTATAAAATATTAAATATGTTCATATCTTTTGCATGGGTAGAAAATGGGTCATACCTCCAGATCCGTTTCTAATACCAATTCAGGGAACTGACAGAGGATCTTCTCCAACAAAACTAGTGAATAGTACGCCTCTTTCCAGAAAGGAATGGTAGCCTCATCGGAAAGATCCAGTTCCTTTTCAGCAGCAACATTTACAGTAGACTCCAATATGCTTCTCATTACTGGCAATACACTACCGATATGCTTCCAAAACTGTGTCTTCGTAACTTCAACCAGCAATCCCAAGACCTATACAACACATCAGAAGGTCATTAGAAGAGGAACATGCTAATACATTGGAAAGAGCTGATAAGCAAATACATTTACCAGCATTTCTGTTACATTGTAGATGCTATACATTTCAAGAATAAGTACTTGCAGACAAGTTCAGGAGATAAGATTGCATGCTCTACCAGACCATGCATTTCAAATCTCATGTTAATTAGAGAAACTAAAATGTCACAGTTACCTTACTCATTCACGCTCTTCTCTCTCCTTTCTTTCATACAAAACTGAAAAATGTATATTATTAAAAAAGGAGAGATTAAAAAAAGGGTCCAGACGTCTACAAAAAGCTCTCAAGCTCTCAATACAGAATGTAATACAATAAGCTACAGAAAATCGTCTGTAACTGTGTACAAACTCACTTAGAACCCTTTCCCACTTTTAAGATAGAAAAACCGATGTATCTTGTGAATCCTTTGAAGCCACAAAAGTCCATTATATAACCTCTACTGATAGACCCAACAACTATTTGACATATTCTCAAATAAACAGATGAATTGACTAGCGGAGAACAAACCAAAGGCCATTTATGTCTAAGTCAAAATTCCACATTTATTAAGCAATCTAGAGCCACTGGCTGAAAATTCGACAAATCACACCCAAACCAACCAGCAGCTACCATAACAACTAAAGCAACTAAGATTACTCTCCTTGGGACAGAAAAAACCCTCAGCACTGATCTTTGGTTTCCAAAACATATATTTCCTCTTTATGAGAAATATTCTAATTGAAGAAAGAAAGCATGAACAACAGTGGACTGGGTGTTCACAAAGAAAAGCAAAAAAGAAAACTAGGGGAAGGGAAGTAATCTTTAAAAATCCTATCCAACCATCCCCACAGACCAGGCTTCCAAACACAATACAGATATATCATCTGAATTTTAACACGGATGTCTCCAATAAAAAAATATATATATATTCGACAGGTGCACAAGCATGGAGCATCTAAATGGCATAAGCTCATAACAGGCCAAAATGTTAATAAAAATCCTCAACTGTAAGAGGATATTTAAGTTTCTAATAAATGAAGGAGAAGATAAAGGTGCTAATATGATTGAGAGGGAAAAGCTATTAGTTAAAAGCGAACAAAGCATGCACTCTACATACAGATTTTAAAAAGTATACGATATTGAATTCCTATGTTTTAACTCTACAGTTCACAATTAGTAAGAAAACTTTACCTGTGCCCCAGCACTCCAGAGTTGCTGCTTTGTTCCCAAATACCAAGATAGACTATACTCTAGTATGGAATGAAGTAAATGTGGACTTATGCGTCCAATAAGAAGCTTTATAGCTACACCAATCATTGATCGGACTTTATTATCCTGGTCATTAACCAACCGGGCCACTAAATGGACAAATAACGTGTGAGATTGCTCATCCACTTTTGTCTGTGGAAATTTCTTTATAATTGTATGCAGCATTTCAAGCACAGCTTCTCTTCCACTTGAATGCTCATAACTGCAATAATAGTCAAGTCAGTTTACAAAAAGCTAAAACATAAACGAAATCAAAAATTTTAATTATCAGATACATGCCTCAGATTTGCTAGCAGAAAATCCAAATGTTGTTGCAATCGTTTATCTGAAAGATGATAATCAAGTAAGAATTGTAATAAAACATGGCTGCATTTCTTGCGAATTGATTCTGCTTGACTTGTTACCATCAGCTCTGCAACTTGAATTACAACATCATATATCTCATGAACAACAAGCTTGCGGTTGACAACTGCCTTCAGAAGTGAAATGGCCAGATCAGAGGGATTCCTTTCGAGATCAACAAACATGGGAAACTGAATTAAGAGATGCAGTTGATCTGAAGAAAGGGTAATTTTAGTGGTGCGCAGAAGCTTAGTTAACAAGCTTAGACATGACTGCATTAATGGACTGCTAGAAGTTGCTGAACTGTGGGCAATATCCAACAGAGTTGCCTTTATTTTGTCAGCCTCAGATTCAAGAGATGGCAGTGGCAGACTCACTAATGGAGTAAGACATCTAAGGGACGCTGACAAAATATCTTCATACTTTGAACTCAAGCAATTCCCAAGCAGGGTCACAAATGAATCCAACATGGACAACAGTTTTTCATCATGCTTGTTCAATTTCAAATTCTTCAAGCGCTTGTGTAATAGTCCAAGAGCAAACACAGTAATGAGATGTGAACATGTTGATTTAGCAACAATGGCTCGACCTGAAGAAATCGTTTTCCCTTTCACATCATTCTTATCATTATTGGCTTCTTTGCTGGATGAATTTGCATGCAGATCATTTTCTTCCTTAATTCTGTCTTCAACAAGGCCATATACAAAAACAAATAGATCAGTCTGATCCACTGATGGGTTGCATTCAATGCCAGCAGCAATGTGATTTAGCATGCTTTCCAACTTTGACTTCACTTTCGGTGTTGGATGATTCTGCAAATGAGCTGTTACAACGGAAAGAAGTTTTGGTGCATAACTTCGGAATGTTATGTTTTTGGCAATCAATTCTAGAGTCTCGAATGATTTTTGCTTCCTAGTTTCAATCATCTTGGAAGCAATTTTTTGTACCTCTTTCTCTTCAGCAACATCTCCGAGAATATCATTCTCCACTACAGATAGGAGCTCTCCCAAACAATAATCCAATTTCCCGCTGATGGAACCTGAAAGAGATTTGGATAAAATAAAATTGAGAGTGTATCCCAACACATGTTGTTCATACCCCCGCTTTAAGGTAGCTTGCAGAACCCCAATCATATATTGCAAGTATTCCAGCCCAAGCTCCTTTAAACAATCAGCCAAAGCTAACCTAGCACCATTGCGGATGGAATCTGAACGACTCTTCAAGAAGTTCGAAATGCGATGAATGATACTTGGAAGTTGTGAGTCCATTATGTCTCCTGGAAGCAACTTTAGTACTTTTAACACAGCTCTACTGATGTCAACATTGGCCTTGTCAGAATCAGCATTCAGTAATTTTTGTAACTTTGGGAGCATAGTTTCATGAAGGTATGTTTTTATCTCAGTGACCATCATAGAACTATGACTTTTGTGCAATACAGTACCATCAGTATCAGCAGTTATTGCATTAGCCAACAGGTCATTGGCTTCTTGACTGGAACAAAGTTGAGAAAAATGGAACTGGTCCAAAATAGAGCACAATAGTCGCAGCAAAATCTTTTGCTTTTGTGGAATCTTTTCCATCTCCTGAAAACATCTCATTAACAAAGCAGAGTATGACTTCCATTCCATACGAGCAGAAATTGAAGCAAGGGCTTCAGAGCATGCACTTCTAACATTTTCGTCTTGTACATCAAATAACATAGCGAAAAATAGCGGGACAAACACTTTATTCAGGAGTCCCTGGAAGTTAAAGAGCAATATAGAAGGTTTCAGTGATTTGGGAACAATCTTGGCAATTGAATGTCTAAGCAAATAAAATAATTACCTCTGACATATTTTTTGTACTGATAACCTTCCTAAAACGCATCAGTGCCCGTGCTCTCCTATGTTTCTGCAAGAACAAAAAGGAATATCGGACTCTGAGAAAGAAAAAACAGGATAAAACTACTGCATTAAAAAAAAAAAAAAGGAAAGGAAAAAAGAATTGTGAGAACAAGAACGAAAACAGTTGATAAGTGGCTCCAGCTAGTCAACAATATAAGTCAACTTCAGTATAACCAAGAACATGGAAATAAATACACTATTCCTCTTGTCAAATAAGAGAAATGTAACAGCATCTGTCTCTAATTTGACAGAATTTTTGCTCAGATGATAAGAATTGTTAATTACAAACTATTTCTGAAAAAAAAAAAAAATGAAGAAAGCCAGCCGGGACACATCATGTACATACATTAAAGTCAATTATCAACATTGTATCTAATATCTACATGGAAGTGTACAACTATAGAAAGACAATATAAGGAAATAACCTGTAAGTGAAGAATATTTTTGAAAAAATCCACTTCAGAGTCTTCTGAGCATAGATCTTTCAGTGAATTAAGATTTGACAATTGTGGAAGCTTCAACACCATTTCTCTCAGTAAATCAATCCATTCCTGTAATCATAACCATCCATCCAGAAGACGATGTCAATCTATGTTGTATGATAACAAAATTCTATTCGGAGGATAGTACAGCTCTTTGCATGCATCTGGTGAGATACCAAAAAAAAAAATCAATCATAGATTGTAACCACACAATTAAAAGAATTTCAATACCTTTTTTACTTTACTTCCTCCAGTCGCAGCCTCCCCCATATGCTTCAGAATAAACTTGTTTATTATTTGCTGAATGGATGCTCTTGTCCACAATCCTTCATCAACTGTTTGTATTGCTTCAAGTGCATTACACGTGTCCCCATTGAGAATTACAGAAGAAAATTCAACAAACAAGAGAAGTGAATTATAAGCACTATGCCTCAAGATCAATTCTTCTGATGACATATCGTACACACATTGTGACAGAATGATTAATGCTTGATCCACTCCTGTAGTATAGAATAAATCAATACTAATCTTTTCATATGCCACAACTACAGAATCATAATCAAGGCCACCCATTTCCAGAGCAGAGGTTGCATTCAACTCACAGACAAGTTTTGCCTGTAGTGGGAAGAATAATTATGAAATTTGTGAGTTACAAATTTCATGAAATAAGAATGTTTCTCCAGTGAAAATAGTTAAGACATGTATATAAGAAAGAGCAAGTATTACCACAGAGAACACAGAAGGGTCAGCTTTTGCAAGAGCATCAAGAAGATCACAGATAGACGACCGCATGTCCAATTCAACAGAAACAAGAAGTGGATAAAGTGCATTAAGAACTTTTCTAGTACTCCCTGTCCCTACTACTGGTATGATATCTTGAATAACTTGCACAGCTTTAACAGAGACATCTGCAAGAACGATGTTAGACTGTCAGAGAGACCACAAAAAGGTTACAGTGTCTCAGAAATTTATGAGATATTTTTACCAGAATCTTTAATTCTCTTTGCTATGAAGGGAAGCAAGATATCCACAAATTTCCCTGCTGTCAATGGATCTTCAATATAACGAGATAATAATTTCAATATTCTAAGTGCTGTCTCCCCAGAAGATTTGACAAGTTTCCTGGTACAAAAGAATGTAACCCATATAGATGAACAATCGAATAACAGTCAGTTCTCTCCATAAGAATTTTAAATACAAAAGCATTCAACAATATTTCAGACTTTAAAAGTTATGACAAAGATCTCATAATGACAATACATACATAAGCACAAATCAATATACATTTTACCATGCATATAGAAACCAAGCATAAGATTTCTGAGATATGATGTCACTCGCCAGTAAGAAACACTTCAAGAGAACTCTATACAATGAAATAAAATTCTAAGAAAAGTAGAGAAAACAAGTATGTTGAGAGAGACAAATGAGCACTCACATAGTGGAATCTTCACTTTTTATGAGATGAAATTTGGCAGACACAGGAAGAGTTTTACATTAATAAAGCTAATTTTATTGCTTTTCAATGACAACATCAAAGGGCTTCTCAATAAGTTTCCTCCGATGCTTTCTTAACACAAGTGATTTTGGGCTTTTGACAATTAAACTGAGTACTTGCGGCCTGCGATTCAGGGATCACTTTAGTTGCATTACAAAACATGCAAATGCAACCAAACACCCAACCACTTGTATCATAACTTTAGGAGAAAAAGGCAACATTTATATCATCTGACAACCTCATAAACCAACATAGGGGGTTCCTAGATTTTCCAGAAGGCTTAGATGAGTCTGGACAACCTACTTTACTAAACTGCAAGGAATTTATTCACGGACTGTGAATTAAGCTCTAGCGAATTTCAAAATTTTAATTGTCAGACATATTTCACGTACATGGAAAAATCTAATAAGCAAAATTATTAATCTGGCATCAGTCGTACCTCTTGGCTGTGCTCTGAAAGTGATAGTGCAAGCTACAGATAAGTGTCTCAAGATTTGGGAGTAGAACTTTTTTGATGGCACTGTCTTCATCATCCAACTCATTGTCAAGATTCAGGAGGTTCTCAATAAACTTCAGAACACTGGATACAATTGCTTCAGTGGCAGTTGTGACAGTTAAAATTGAAAATATATCAGGTACCAGATTCTTTTCCCTATATAATAATGATACAAGTCTGTCACTTCTGCTCATGGCCAGAAAGCAAGAGAACAGTGAACTTGGTTTCTCACTGCTAGAACCCTCCAGCTTGAAAGCATCAATTAAGGATTTCACCGACTTAAAGAACAGGTCCCAGAAATCACAATCATAATCATGATCCTCATACTTGTTAAGAACAGTCGAAACAATTCTCAGACATAAAGATCTTAAATCCTTGAAATGCTTCATGGCTGAGCTGGTCTGCACACAAATAAATATTTCATTTAAGATCTTTTTCTTCAATGCAATTCAGTTCCGATACTGTAAAAGGCACCAAACTTCACTAAAAATATAGAACTTGCTTCTTACAGTATCACGAAGTTACTTACATGCCAAATCAACTTAGCACCCAAAAAAAAAAACATATTGCTTTTTTTAAAAGCATACATACAAGAGAAAAAATATACATATAAAAGGCCAACTTAGAGTTCCAGTAACTGTAAGCAAGGTTTTACGTCAACAGTAAAAAAAAAATTAGGAGAAAAAAGGCAGAAAATGTCATAAGAACCCCCACCGAAAAGATAAAATCAAATAAGAAACATTCTTGATGGCCAGACTTACTGAAATCCACAGCATAATATAATGTTGTAATTAATTTAGGCAATTATTCAGCTATCCCTCAAACCTAAATATCGAAATGGGCTTAGTTAAAGATCACCTTTAACAAGAAAGTTTCCAACAATAAATGACATTCCACAATCTCTAAGAACTTTGAGAACATTACCAGGACATGATTTCCAGCTGGATTGTCTTTCTCATGTGAAGTTAGGTCAGTACTTGAATGATTTTCCACAGGAGAAGATCCACTATTCTTGGCAAAATCAAGACTTGAAGAGCAGCTCCCCAATACACGAACAACGCATCCAATCAATAGATTAAGAAAAGGTCCAACATGCAATTCATCAAAAACACCAAGAACATCTTCAATCACATGAAGGAAGCCATGACTCTTTTTCCAAGAAAGAGCTGCTATGTTTTCTATTGTAAAATACTTCAAGAAACTTGTTTCTTGGATTTCCTCCATAGTGCAGTAGGGCTTGTTCCAGAATACATCATCATCAACTCCCTTTGGAATAATTTGTAAGGACTTTATTAACAACGCATAGAAGACAGGTAGCTCATCAACATCTAGTTGAGCAATGAAACCAAGGACTGCCTTTCGGTGATATATACTTGCATGCTGTCAAGGAAATGCATATAAACATGAGTAGTTTAGTATGCAATGATAAATTTATTGTTCTGTTGAAAGGAAAAACATCATTCAATAAATGTGCAAAAACCCAGAATGTGACATAATAGAAGTACAACTAAGAGTATATTCAACATAAGCTTACTTTTCGAGAGGCAAGAGTCTTCAATTTTCTGACTTTTGGCATCAAGAGACGAATAACTAAAGGTATAAGATTAGCTCTGTGACCTTCTTCAATTAAATGTGATTCTCTAGACAAACTCCACGTTGTTAGTTCTTCTCTTAAAGTTTTTGAATTGATCAAGTTCTTTAGATGATGATCATAAGGGATCAAGAAATCATCTTTCCACATTAAAATACAATCAAGAACTTTCATCTGTATTTCGGCATCATTTTCATCCAGAAGCCTAATAAAGACAAACAAACATTATGATTGAGTAATACCATAACAATTACTAAATAATATGAATAATTAAAAGCATCACCTGACTTTGCACCAACCTATTTTGCAGAACATCCTTTAAAAACTGACTTTTATAAAAGGACTTAGGGTTCCACATCAGTTTCAACAAGTTCAACCATTCTTTAAGGACACCCTTCCAATCTTTGCCTTTGCAAACATGTGAATTGAATGATCCCACACTGCCATGTCAAAATTCTTGATAAGTTTGAATTTTACAAGTCACATTATAAGAAAAAACAAACATCCATCAGAGGCACGACATATATATAACAATTACCTTAAAAGATTGTTGCTATTGTAGCCCAAAAAGTCCAAGAACAGTGGTATTACTTGTCGAGACCGAGACTCGACAACAGAAGGAACTTTTTGTAAAGACTGGAGCAACAAGGATAATATTGTTGCATGTGGAGTGCTCTCAGATACAGGAGAAACAAACAAATTAAAATGTTCGACCAGATCTGAGCATTGAAACCAATAGCAAATATAAAACATTCAGTGGAACAATTGACACTTAATAAGAAGCATTGTAAACTAGATTCACCATCTACTTAATTTTATGTTATATTCAACATATCTACATGTTTCTCTCCTCCTTCACCAGGAAAGAAGAAAAAAACATCTTAAAATAACCTTATAGAACCAAAAGAGTAAGAATTCTAAAATTAATAACACAATAATAGCAAAATTCAAGTTAATGTACCATCACACTTGTTAGACGACTTATAACTCAGCCTGTCAAATTGTTCGTGAGATATCTGAAATATGGATTGACAATGTTGAAAATAACGAACAAATTTATCCCAAACAAGTCCAACATGCTTGCTAATGAGTACTGCAAGGCAGTCAGATGCTGGATTCCAGAGATAGCTAAAACGATTATGGAGGATACCAATTACCCCATTCAAAACAAGGGGCATATACGTTTCAGATACCCTTCCAGCAGCTAGGCTCATCTGTATTCTAGAGATCAGAAGGATAATTTTCCTGCTTGTGTCTATTGAAAGAGGAGTTGTCTCAATGGAGAGGAGGAGTTGAATAACCTAACATTTTGAGGAAAATCAGCCAACAATATTCCAATTAAAAATTCGTTTTAAATGGCAAGCATATTGAGAATTAAATATACATACATTACAGCCCTGAATATCCATGAGGCAATTGGGAGAAACACCAATTTCAGTTTTCACTTTCTTCTCTGGTGGCTGAACCATTGTAGAGATTTGACATTTTAAGGGTTCATAATGGCACAAAATTCTAAGAGTTGAAACACGAGTTGCCTTGTCTGCAAGACACAAATTATCTGCATATGTGCCAACTGCATCCACAGCCTTATTTGCTTCAAGTTCTGGGTGTGATTTACAGTGGCTATTGTCTGCTTCCAAAGTAGTTCTATCATTTGCAAAATAATCTCCGGTATCAATACACAATAACTAACAAGGTTAAATACCAACACCATGAATAGAGGTTAAGAAACATCAACTATTGAAACAAAGATCAACCTACCCATGCACATAATCCAAATAATCAGCAACAGCACACAATACTTGTGAGGATGATTTACAAGTTTTAGCAAGATGAAGAACCTTGCCCGTTTCTTCAAGTCCAGAATTTTTGGCACGATGCCACACATAATAGGAAGTTAGAGAAGCACCAATTAGGCTTTGCCAAATGTGCTTAGAAACACCTGCAACAAGTTCTAATAGAAAATCTGTGATTAAAAAAGAGCACGTAAAGAAGACAACATCCAGACTGAAAAATCACCATTTCAGAGCACTTTCAAACAACAGAAACTCAATAAGATCGCTTTAATCATTTAGATATATATTCAAACACGTTAAGCTCTACGATAAATGTGGTGATCCAAGCAAACACATGCCAACAGCAAAATAAATCAATAAAAATTACAATGCACGGCCACCAAGACCAAAGAAGGAGCTCGTTCTAGCATTTAGATCAAAGAATGAATGTTGTGAAGTGAGGTAATATAAAGCCATGCCATATTTTACATTCTTCTCATACAAAAATCTAATAACGGACAACTTGGGTTCAACTCATGCACAGATTGTCTAACTCAATTTTTGTATTAATAAGAGAAGATGTCTTACCAACTTCATGCATTAGAACTAGATGAAGTGCATCAATCAAATCCATCAGCAAAAAAGATTCAGCTTGCACATCCATCATATGGGGATAGCATCTGATAACTCCCCATAGCAGAGCCAACTTAGACTCTTCAATTTGAGTAGATGATGAACTCCTATGAGCAATATCTTCTATCACCCTGATCCAAGAACAGATAGCCTCCTGCAAGAAACTACGAATCCTCGAAACTACTCCTTTAGATGTTCCATTTAAGAAGTCACTATATTGAGATTTCATCTGCAGACTCTCAAAAAAGGACAACAATAGACATATAACTTCTTCTGGTGAATTTTCAATCAGATCATTCATCACACTGCAAATACAATAAGAGAAGTTAAAAAGGTTGTACCAAAACACAAAGTACAGAAACCCAAAACACATGATGTATCAATATTACCTTAAAATATTGACTCTGAATGTATATAATACATAAGGGTCCCTCAGTAGTAGCTTTCTAATAAATGTCAACAAACTGAAAACCATGCCCAAGCAAGTGCAATGAGACAATTTACTGAGAAGCTAAAATGAAAATGACCAAAAAAAAAAAACCAAGACTCTTCCAATTAAGGAATTACCTTGAGTTCCTGGACTCAAATGCAGGAGCCCATTGCAACGAACAGTAAGAGATAGTGGACATATCATTAGCTCTATGGAGTCCATCGAGAATGCATAGCATTAGTTGTAGAACCTTATCAATGACTTCAGATAAATGAGTAACATCCTCAACATTGT
The DNA here is from genome assembly GCA_032402905.1 of Khaya senegalensis. Lineage (NCBI taxonomy): Eukaryota > Viridiplantae > Streptophyta > Magnoliopsida > Sapindales > Meliaceae > Khaya > Khaya senegalensis. The sequence goes on from CP135541.1 coordinate 4,172,828, forward strand.
CGGACGGCATGATAAGCGAACATGCAAGTACATCCACAAGTTCAAGCATCAGCCGGTAATCTGTTGGCATTAAAGAGTCCACAGTGAATATATACATATGAGTGTTATCTTTGTAATAACAATGAACACTGAAAGAAAAAAGAAACAATGTATCAATTTGGTCTTTTGCTCACCAGGAACCCCTTGACCATTATGGATCTCAATGGTAACAATAAGCAGTGACAATAGGCAACTAAGATGCAAAAAGCACCTGTTGGATACACAGTCAATTATTTCTTGATATAAGCAGTCCCACATCAAAGTTAACTCCTTGGGTCCTAGATTATCACATATTCTCTGAAAAGCTGCAATCACAACTTCCACAACAGTGTCTGAACCTGCCAGAAAAAGAATGACAATGACACACTTAGGGTCACAGTTATCATACTTCCAAAACCATCTCCTTGGAGGAAGATCAGCCATCAACCAAAAGAGGGAGAATTTAAAATAACTCCTAAATTAGCATAGCTTGTCCTACATTAGCCATTCAATTAGATTTATAGTGAAAATTCTCAACTGTAAAAGCCTCCATGCACAATTTCCAATTTTTTTGTGGCACAAGAGTCTAAGCCAATATAAATTACTAATCCATTCCTCAGAAGCAAATCCTTTGCAAATGCAAAAAATAGTCTGATATAATATCAGAATGTTATCAATAAGAACAAAAACGAAATTTTTGTGGTATAAGTGATTCACTAATATCATTAGAGAATGAAAGCACAGAATTTGTTTAGGCATTTATGAATCTGAGAGCAACAGTCCCATGTTCATGTACCAATGAATCTTGATATAAAATGATTGTCAAATAGTTAATACAAAGCCTTGTCTGAGGGAAGAACTTGCCTTGATTTAACTTATCACCAATCAAAAATAGTGACTTGCTCATCAACAACCTTAGAACTTGTTCTGCTCTTGAATGGAGCCCAGAAGAGACTCCCCTCATAACGTAGAAAATTAAAGTAGTGGCTCCAGATTTTCTCACGTTTGATGGTTTCTTTACAACCTCCAGCGTGATCTTTCTAATACCTGTTTTCATAGGAAACACAAGAATATTATTGGAAAGGGAAGAAGATACACAAGTTAACCAGAGGTCCACATGCCACCACAATAGTCCTCTAAAAGGTACCTATTTCATATACAAGTCGAAATCAAAAGACCTATAACCAAAACAGTTTACCCTCCCAAAATTTACCCAAAAAAAGAAAGGAAAGAGCCTCAAAAAGAAAATTAACTCAAGAATCCCTTCCCAATTGAGATTGACAAAGAGAGAAGTGCCTTTAAAATCCTTTGAGAGTGAGGCCCAAAGAAAACAATGTGCATTATCCTTTGAGATATTTCCATTAGCTGTTACAATTCAGTTATGAACACTGTACATTATTCACACAAACACAAAGTCAATTTAAACAAAGCATCGCTTAACAAAGTCAGTTTCAGCACACACCACCTTAAAGCCCTATACCACCACTGTATCAATAAAACCTCTACATTTGCTAGAACCAGAAACCTAGAAAAGCCAAAACACGAGCAAAAACCAAATAATAGTGCAATGTACATCTCCAACTTCATTACCAAGCCATTATAGGTGCATCTAATAAGCCCTTTATAAATCTCACCTGGGGCCAAGGACAACTAGTCCCAAGTTTAACTAGCACTTATTTTTACAATTAGAGCCAATTGATACACATCACTGAGGGAGATTTAATTCACTGTGTTTGAGATGTCTAAAATAGGTTTACCATTTATTGTTATTAACAAGGTTTAATAATATTTAAGGAGGCTACCTTTAGTTATAGATACTCCACTTTCCTCCGTCTTCATCTACCTTTTTCTATTCTAAACCCCAACAATTCAGATATCAAAATTGCTCAACTCCTTCGGCAAGTAATATGGTGTTAACCCATCCAATCTATTTATATTTTCCTTTTTTACAAAATAAATTCTAAAAATCCTGTTCCTCATGGATTAAAGAAAAAAACTAGTGATATATTTTGAAAGGCACAAACCAGCGCAACCTCGATATAGATAATGTACAAAAGACAGCTCCCAATGGGAAACAATAATCAAAAGGAACTTTATTCATAAATCTCAAGCCTCAAGAGATCACTTGAAACATTAATATTTTTGACCAAACGTGCTGAAGTTTATTAGCCAGCTTACATATGGACCAAATTGAAAAATTTTGAAATTCAAATTGCACAATGATAAGCTACCAATCATCAGTAAATAACAAGCAGAATTTATGTATTTATTTATTTCTTTTAGATGTGTGGCATCAATGAAAGCATGCTTTATATGTCAATAAAAGATTATCCTTCCTTTTTCCACCAATTTTTTTCAGTCATAAAAATATATAGTTAAGGAGAGGTTGGTGGGTGAAAGTAGTACAGCATATTGATACCTGCTTCAAGCTGCCCAACAGGTGCGTTCCTCAGCAAAAATGATGTAGCCTCTGCCATAAATTCTTGGACATAGTCCTTCGGGTAATATCTTAATTTTACAGTAACCCTTCAAAAGGAAAGAATTGAAAAAAATTGTAAATCAAAACTACAGAACAAAGAATGAATAGCACATTATTCAACAGCAAACTGCTTTTCTGATATTTCTTTCTTTTTCCTTTTTTAGTACCTTTGATCTGTAGATTAGTGTAACAAATGACCACCAGAAAACATGAAACTTATTTCATCCCTTTTTCTCCTTCATAAATTTTCAAAGTAACCTATAATTCACTCAACTACTACTGTAGTATAAAGATGCATATTTCATATAACCCAACCTTCTTACATAATTTCTAGTTTACTCTGAGACAGTTTCCTTCAACTATACCCCTGAGAATTGTATATAGCCTCCACTTAGTACTCACACACAGCACATTTAACAAAATAAAAATGACTATAATAAAACGTGCAAACTCTTAGGACTTTGAAACTATCACATTGTTTTTGTAGTTAAGACTATTTGTCGGGCATATGCTGAAAAGGGATTTACCAACAACAACTAAAGAACATTAGGTACAAGCGGGGCAGATAACAGAACACAGGAGATTGACAGACCAGAATATCCTTTAGAAGGGGAAGGGCAAAATGCTTATTAATATACATGGATGTCAAAAACATGTAAGAAGAAGATATTCCATTTTGCCTGAAAGTTTAAACCACAAATATCCAAATACAAGAGACTTAGATTATCAAGGACAAAAGAAAGAAAAAGCAGCAGCTCACAACATAATTTGAAAATTGTTTCCAGGAAAGAGATAGGTATATCTAACATAACAATTAAAGACTCCAATTCAACTATAAAGGACTTAATCAACTACCGCAGACAACTTCCTATCGCAAGAAGTCTTAGTTTAAGAGAGAAGCCCACAGTCTCCACCCTAGGCTTACATAAGAGTACATCTTCTCTAATCATTCTGTTATTAATCAATCTATACCACAAAAATTGATTCTTCTAGATGGAAGGTGGTTTGGAAAACTATGCATCAGATATTTGGAATTCCAATATTCTTCTTCATTTATTATAAAAATACAAATGAAAGCTTTTCTCTCTTCCACAAAAGTCTACAAGTACCACATTCTTACACTGCATATCGAAATACCAGTCAGTACAGTTGTACTTACTTGAGCACGCTTATAATGTCTCGAATGAGATATTTTTGCAAATACATCATAATAAATGACCAAGAAGTAAAAATCTGCAAACAGAAGACCACAAATTTATGTCAAAACTATGAAGGAAGATGTGCCCACATAGGAAAATTGAAAATTGATATAACAGCTGAAGGCTTCACAAAGACAATAGCTTCACCTGCTCAACAATATATGGCTCCCTATCAGCACCACTTTCCAGGAGAGAAACTAAAGAATCAGCAACCGTCGGTAAAAAACTGTACGAAATAACAATGATACAAGTCAGAGAAACAGAAAGAGTGAAAGGGAAAAAAAATAAAAATAAGGAATCAAAAGGAAGAGTACAAAGCAAAAGTATAATTGGTGACTAGTTATCTCAAAAGGTAGAGGTCTATATTCCGTAAATAAAACTTGGATCTCTTTAAATTCAACAACCAGCTTGTTATCATTTTGTTTCCCTTCCCCCTCATTTACTTTGTCTAATCATGTAGTACATGTAGCATAGAGGACCTATGTGATTCTAACAACTTATCCAATCCAAGAAGGAATTTTATTTAGATGATTATACTGGGCATAACAGAAGCGGAGCTAGGAAAAAAAATAATAAAAGGAACCTAGTAAACGATAAACACATCCTTTCTTAAGAAACCTCATCCTAAAACAAATGGTATCTGTTATACATAATAAACAAACGAGGATATAAACTTTAAAGATTACCAACTCCAATTTCCTCAATGAAAGTTCCCTGAGCATATTGACAAGGATTGTTAACTACCAAGAATGGCAGCATTTCATCCAACATGAACAGTAGATTAAAAAGCTATGCATATTCCCAAACCCAGATATAGTCAACTTTAAGCATATCACCAGCCTAATGTCCATTTTGTCATAACCATTAGTGAAATACTCATATTATCTTAACGTCACATCTATATCTTAGGCAGCACAATCCACCCTCAATTAAACAAGACGCTTGCATCTAACTTCATAAGGGTTTCAATGTGATATCTTTCACCATTCATACGCACGTCTTGATCAGAATCCATGGACAAGGAGATGTCAAAACTAAAACATATGAATTGTAGAGTAATTGCTTGGACATCCTCATGATCTTGCCATTAGGACTTTACTCTTTTAAGTACAGCATATTACCATAGAAATTAGCTTTAGTTCTCAAAATATCAACTCAAACAGATATGTTGTGTATTACCAGAAGCCATTGCCAAAATACGATAATGGAAGTTTATAAGGAGCCAAAGAATTCAAGGCAATGTGAATATTCAAATAAAGCATGAAATTTCAACAAAAATGAAATTCACAAATCATCAACAGGAAGAAGCAGATAAAAGATAATGGCACAGTTGGGTATAGCAGATGAAATAAAATACTCGCAAACAACAAGTTGAATTCAATCTGAGCGAAAAAGAAAACTGACGGGAAAAAGTCGTGCAGGAGATCTCTTGATAAAGCTGCAATCAACCTGTAGAATGAAAACTATTTTTAAATATAAAATCAAATAACCCAACACAAATGAAATTTTCTTAAACACACACTGTGAGAGAAAAAGAGAACACAAATCACAAATTCACTTATATTTATTTAAAGAAAAAAATCAAAAAAGATTTACAACTAGTTAAGCCCTATTCGTCAATCATTTGGAAATAGTATTAAATTATCAGTGTAGAACGTTCATCTACATCATTGTTTCTGAAGAAGCTACCTGCTTTTGGAAGGAGGAAAAAAATTGTGATATTGTTGAGATAAGTTCTATTGGCTATATTTCCAGTTATTTGGTTTGAAAGGTATTAAGATGATTTTTCAATATGGCATTAGGGAAGAAATTGAAGTTCAATGAGAAAAAGTTCACCTTTAGGCATTGTTATGGAATAAATAAGTTGATGGAGATTTTTTTTTTTATTTGTTTTCTTTATAATCAGGTAGCTGTTATCAATCAATAACAGAACAGAAAAAAATTCATTATAGATTTTGTCACAAGTGGGTTGCTTGTGCACTAACTCTGTATCTCTTCCCTAAATTTTTTAACCCTATGTTTATTTCTTATCAAAAGAATAACAATAACAAAAAACAAATTACTATCTCAAACATGTTGGAGTTTATTTTCCTCACACATGATATGTATAGTTGATTATCCTCTCACATCATCACAAACATGATAAAGTTTCTTATTAGCCAAAGTGTTTATCTACAGCATAGGCACATCCATTTGTGAATCATCATGACCTACCAAAGGCAGGCAAGGTTAAAAGGTAACCTTACTAAACAAAGTGAATATCATGCTCACCAAAGAAAGTGAAAGGGAGTAGCATGCAAATGTCTCCAATTGCACAATAAATGATGTCTAAATTGCTAAAGCAATGGGAGAAAATGAACCAAAATAGTTGAATACACTATAAACTCTAAAAATAGATTATTCAAAATAACAATTCAAAGAATTAGATCAGACATACACTAGCATACCTGAGAATAGGCTCAAGTGATAGTCTTGCTTTCATTTGTAATCTCGAAATAAGTTTTGAGAATATCAATTCCTTGTGCAGTAATATTAAGGGTAGAGTCTGTACAAAAGGCATCATTTCCTCATAGAAAGAGATGAAGTCTTCTGCAGTATTTAATTCCTGAATTATCAAATTAGTAGACAATACAAAAGAATAATGAGAAAAACATAAAAAAGGAAATTAGAAAAGGAAAAAATTAGTGTTTGGATGAGCTCCTGACTAATCTGGATGCATTGCATGATTACATGGAACACATAAATAACTGCACAATATTCTTAGCCCCTCTCAGTTGATATCATTTCTCCAGAAAAGTGACCCATTGCATTAAAGAAAAAGAAATACAATAAAAAATATAAAATTTGTCCTGCCCAGCTTTTTTGAGAAAAAGAAATATATTATTATTCATAAAAAGATATATAAAATATTTTTCTTGATAAGATGAACAAGCTGCCCACTAACACAACTTCACCACCCACCCCTCACTTTAGAACAAAATTAAATCATCCTCGAAAACAAAATCTCAGTAATAAACTATAATATGAAATTCTTAAAACAAGTCAAGTGTAAACAATCGAATGCACCGCTTAATTATAAACCTGTTAAGTTTTTTACTTAAAATATATTTCAAATCTGTTTAGAATTACTCATTCCTTCCTTCCACATACTTAAGCAACAATTCAAAATTATTAAATTCACCATTCTCCAGCCTTCCAATTCCCAAGCTCCGATAGACAATGACTCAACAAACTTCATCAAAGAATACAGGGCAAGCACCATACTCCAAATCTCCCAAAGAATATCGACAATATATGTGTATCAAAGATTACATTTTGAAACAAAAAAAATAAAATATCTGCTGCCATTGATCAAAAATAGGAAGCTAATCTTAAGAAAACCAAACATGCAATATAATCTGTACAATTTATATCCTTCAACAGTTAAAAAAAAAAAAAAAAAGAAAAGTGAGATTTTACATTAATATTTTCTTTTAATAATCCAGAAATCACTCGACATGTGCCCAAAACCAGGCCTAATGTTGGACCCTAAAACAATTTGTAGCATACAGTATGTCACATAGGTGGCCCTAAGGGGATTTGAACCTTTGATATTGAGAACTCAACATCCTAAAATATAATGGTACCCCTATAAATCAACTACATATTGAACCTCTTAATTGTGAATGATCTAACATCCAAGTGCCAAAACTATATTAAGCATAATGAAGTTTCACACTCTCAAATGCACAGCACACAATCCACTACATGGTAAACAGACATAAACTCCATTAAATTTACCCATCAACACAAGGAGAAAGATATAATTATTTTCATCATAAATTGACAATTAAGTCTGTAACTTGAAATTAAATTTTACATTCACAAACAAGGCATACCCTCCATTCGATGAGACAATCAAGGAAAAAAGAGGACCCCTCAGACGGCTCAGCTTTAACCTTTTCAAGGCTTCGAAACACATTGATATCAATGTCTTCTATTCGTTGAGCGAAAGTCTTAAACTATACCATATCAACAATTACAAAAAAAATTAATGCATTTTCTCAAATTAAGGTTTCCAGAAAATTGAATTAGAAATTTGTATTATTGTTTAAACATGAAGAGACACAGAAAGAGAACTTACAACAAATCGGCGGCGGCCGGGTGACTTATTGAGAGATTTTACAGCGACGGCATCTGAAGACGTCGCCATTTGAGAGAAATTTCAACTGAATCCGAGGGATTGATTTTGTTACTGTTGAGATAAATCACAACGCAGTAATTTTTTCTTTTGTTTCTCGATGGTATGTTGAACAGCTAGCGGCGAATATGCGAGTTCACACAGGAAAATTGATTAATTAAACAGTTAGTGGACATCGAAATAATGTGGTTATAGAAGTTCAAAACTTCGTGCAGAGAGTTTGAAATCCACATTATCCAAATCCACACAAGAAATCACGTCCAAGGCAAATAAAATTGGCATAGAACTACCTCTAAACTGCTTTCTAACCTTGCTCAAGGATTCACTAACCGAAATCAACAAAACAGAATCAAGTTTAAATTTTCGCATCCTCAAAACATACGACATACCAGTTGTGGAGACGCCGCCGTTTTCGTGGTGCAGTCACTGCAAAGAAATTCCGGTTGCCTCGTTATGCTTCAAAATCAGGAGGTTTTGTTTGCTGGATTTACTGTGTTTTGAGTCGGTGAGTGTTTTTGAGTCGGCGACTTTGCTGGAACATCCGAGCAGGTCGCAATGAATAATTTCAGTTGCAGCGTACCTCAAACAACTCTGGTCTCAAACCCTGCGAGCCATGAAGGTTGTAATCGATTAATGCATGGAAAGCCCTAAGCAAGCGGGTTTTTTATTAAAATGGCCCAATTGTTGAGCCCATTAGAAGGGAAAATTCTTAAATAATCTTATATTCTTAAAAGTGTTTATCAATCTAATTAATCCTGATTGATTCTTAGCAAAATAGTTAAATTCATAAGATTCCAGCAATTTTGCTCTCCTAACTAAGAAAGAAACAAAATGGGTTTCTCTTTCTTTTCCTTTACTTCACTTTCACTTCCCCTTCTACTTAAAACTCAAAAACAACTCTCAATTATTCGTTTTCAAATTAAAGACAATATTAAATAAAAAATAAATTTTTATCCTCAAATGTATATAAAATTTATAAGTTTATTTATTAATAGATCATTAAATTTGTTATTTCTTAATTATTTGATTAAAAAAAATTGATAAATATTGGGTGATGTAGAAATTAAATTTTTTTTTATTTTTGTAGTCCAAAAATGTTCTTAGTTTAAGTTGACTAATTGAGGAAGAAGTGTTGGTCGTCGAAAATGTCCATGGCCCGAAGTTGCTTGCTTGAGGGAAGATAGCAGCAAAATATATCCATGATGACCATGGAGCCATGATGGTAGCATAGTGACAGCAAATTGTTGCGATCGTGGCTCATTATTTCCCTTAATTAAATAGAATAATAGTTATTATATTGAATAATAATAGTTATTAATTATTAAGTGTAATAATTAAATATAAGAAAAATTAATTTTATAAATTATTTTAAATTATTAATTACATATTAATTAAATATTATTAAGTGTAATAACTAATTTTTCTACCATATAAGAAGTTTTAAGTAATTCAATTAATGTATCTAATTAATTATATTATTACCAATCTTTGTTTAATATTAATTAATTTGTTAATTATATTATATTATTATTAAATATAATTATTATATAATTAATATTATTATAATGGCACATTAATAATTATTTTTCCTTAATAATTATATTAGTTATGGTTGCAATTAGAAATATCAAATGAGTTGGGCTTATTAGAGGCCCAACCCATGAATACTATAGTTCTATCTGTTCCAAATCTACGAGGGCAACATCGACCGAATCTTGTGCATATGGCTGCAACGATAAGAATCAATTAGTATTGATTACTTCGATCAGCACTTATTAAAAATAAGGTTATTTTAAAATATTTTTTTATCAAATTAACGATTTCTATACAAAATGCACTTACCCATGTTTGCTTTTAAATTTGAATTTGTTTTGTTTTGCAAAATAAACGATCTCTATACAACGTCTCCATTGCAGAAAATCCTAGGCAAAACTGTGTAATTGAAGGTTGGAAGAGTGATTAAAGTCACCAAAATGTGATGCACGATGACAGAGGCAACGAAACTCGGTGGTGACAGTACTCTCTCCACAGCAGGTAGGCCTAGTGTTTTGCATATGAAAATTTTAATTATTGATGCTATTTTGCTAATTTAGGGTTAGAAAATTACTTCTACAAGGTTTAGAAACCATTTTAGGGTAGTTCCATGCAAATAAAATTTGCTTTGGGTGCGATTGGTGTGTGGATTTGGGGTTCTATGGAAAGTGATGCACTGAGGACGACGATGAACGATAACATTGCCACCTCCACGTATTTTGTCAAGGGGTTGATAATTTTCATTGAGAGAGTTTTGTGTAAAATGAGCTCCCTTGACAAAAATCATTGAACCGTCCACAAAATTTGTCGAGGGAGCTCTATGTGAAAAAGATCTCCCTTGATGAAAATTTGTGCAAGGAGTTAGTATTTACACTGAACTCCATGATGAATTTTGTCAAGAGATCGATGATTTTCGTCGAGGGAACTAGTTTTTACACAAAGCTTCCTTAAGGAAAATCATCAAAGCCTTAGAAGAACTAGTGTGAATTTGTTATATTGATGTGATTTGGAAGTTGATAAGGATGGCAATTTTGAAAGGTTTATGGAGAGAATGGGAGTGTTGGAGAATGATGTGGTTTTGGAGTTTGTGGGGAGAATGGAAATTTGGAGGATGATGGTTGGAGTTTGCTAATTTGTTGTATTGATTTGCATTGTTTGCATTTTTGGCATTTGAAAGAGGATTTCTATTTCATGCACTTACGAAGTTGCAAAACTTTCTAATTTTCTGCAAAGGTACTTCTTTGGATTTTCTGCATTTGTTGCATTGTTTACATTTTCTGCACTTTTTCTATCTGGAAGCACTATTTTCTTTGTTTTCTGCACTGTTTTTTGCCTTTTTGCATTGTTTGCATTTTCTACGCTATTTTTTTTCTATTTTTTGCATTGTCTACAAAAGAAAAAATGTTCTTGGCTTGTCAGATGAGAAGTTGGAAGGTAATGCGATAATAGAAGAGCTGATCAGAGCCTGCAAAATTGATTGTTGATTTATTCAAGATAATGAGAAAGATAGACCAGCCATTGTGCAAGTTATCCTAGCTCTCAAGGGTCTTTTAGAAGTGAGCATACCTCCAAAACCTTGTTGAAGATTCATCTAGTTCTGTTACTTTTTTGGAGATTTCTTTTATTTCAAATGATCTCCAAAGTATGATTTTTTGCTCAACTATCTTTTTAACTAAAATAATAAATTCTATGTTTAGTGTCAAGTCTGATGTTGCTTGACAACCTATTTTCTTTCTAGTTAGGATTTTTATTCTTTGAGTCTATATCTGTCAAGTAAATTAGCAAATTAAAATGCTAGTAGTTACTTGTTATTATCTGTAAGATAGTGTATTCTTTGCATATCTCTTTCTATTGTCTGAAATGATTTTGGATTAATGTATAAATGTTATTGACTTTTTTAAGTTATTAAGATCGTTGTTTTGCCCTTGAGCAAAAATAAAGCACTCATCAATATGTTAATCAAGTAAAAAAAAACTGCATCAATATCAACATTTTTCTTGGTTTCACCATTTTTTTCCTTTTTCAATACTAATTTCTTGTGGGGAAATGTTTTTAATTAAAAAATTGTCAAAATAAGTAGTGTATTATCTTGGATTAGATATATCTTCAATGCAGTAAGTCAATATGAAAGAGAAAAGGCTTCTCATTTCATTTTTGTCTTTTATGTTCATGACAATAGGTATGTTTTGTGTTTTGAGGAACAAAAAGTTTGAAATTGATTCTATTTTGTTGATTTAAGGTTAGTGAATCCTTGATCAAGGGTTAGACGCCAGTTGAGGGATAGTTCTATGTCAATTTTATTTGCTTTGGTTATGATTTCTTGTATGGAATTGGAGAATGTAGAGTTTGTGGGTGATTGAGGATGACAATGAAGTTCATCATTTCCTCTACAAAATTCGTTGAGGGAGATCTTTTTAAAATTTATCTTTATCGATAAATTTCATTGAGGGAGTTAGTTTTAAGAAGGATGAAATTCATCCAGGAAAACACTAGTGTCTTAAAAAAAATTTCATTTCAACAATATTCATGGAGAGCCTTCATTCTATGAAATTATTTAAAGAATTAATATTAACATATTCCAAATACTTAGATTCATTTGTGTTTATTTTGCATGCTAATTGCAAAATTTACATTTTATGTTGTCCAAAATATTTTTCTTTTCCCTACTTCCTACAGTAGGCTAGTGATCCTTGTGCAATTACAATCTATATTGTATGCTGTCCAAATTGTATGCTTTGATTTTATTTATTGCATTCATTTATTGATTCAGCTAATGATCTTTTGAAATTTGAAAATTTTATCCTTTCTGATGCGTTTTGTTGCTAGTGTAGACAATTACTAATGTTGTGGAGGATTCACTTAAAGATTATGAAGAAGGGTCTGCCCCTCATTGTTTTGTATCATCTATGACTTCTTCTTCTTCTTGTTCTTTTTCTGAATATATATCTCTTGGTTTTTGTGGTGAGAGTGTTAAATGGGCAGTTCATCGATTAGACAACAAAAGCAAGTTTTTAGCCAAAGCTAGTGCGAAGGTTGGTGTTGAGAACTGCAATTAGGGGTCAACTGGGCAATTTTGATTATCTGATCGAGAATTTAAGTGAGTATTCTTGATGTAGTTGAAGAAACTTACAATGATGAACAGAAAGCTTTATTTTGTTAGTCTACTTACATCAGCTGAAGCGTATCACTGAAGTAGCAGTAGAATTTATTTATTTTCTCTTCTTCTATAATGCCGTTTTTCTACATCTAATTTTTTTATAATCCATCAAGATGTGTGGTGAACACCTAAAACAACCAAGCAGCCTCACCAGAATTGGATTGGGGGAATGCACACTATTGCTATATATTTACTGACATTTTTTTGATCTTAATACTTTATGCTAATTGTACCAACATTATGCTGGTAATGGAAAAATACAATCTCAATATTTGTACCAAACTTTTTGCTAGTGGGAGTATAATACCATTTATTTAGGTTGTCAAGAAATTGTTGTTGAATCCTACTGCCACTAGACTTTGTAAATGAATGTTAGTTTTCATTTGACAGATCTTGTTTAATGTTGACTCTCTTTCCAATTTGTATTTGACTTGTGCAAACTCACAAAATTCATTATATACATTTTCTTAATGAAAGTTCCCGTTGCTGTTCTTTTAAGTATGAGAATGCTCGTGTTATGACAAGTGAATGTGAGTGTTAATCAATAAACTTGTTTAGGACTTGACCCCTCAATTTTGATATTACTTAAAGAACAAATCTCAGAAATAGATCTACTACTAAAGTTTGCCAAGAGCTTTTAATTTGCTGAACGCATTAAACACTCAACAAATAATATAGAATGATTACTCCATTAAGTTGGAAAAAGTAAAAAGAATGAAAAAGACAATGGCCAATCATTGTTCAAGTTTCACTTGATCAATATTCTAGAAATCGGTGGAAACATCAAAGAATGGAGTATAAAACTATTCTTCCAAATTTTTTGATGAGTTGATATTTCTCCTGGCAGTATCCAAGCTCAACCCTTCACATACCCGGAAACAATTGTTAGAAAACATAAAATTTAAGTTTATGAATGACAAATATTGCACGACGAAGGCACAGTAAACTTACAAGTTTTTTGTGAATGATAAACATTCTTCTTCACCTCAAATGCAGTCAGAAATTTGTTTTGTACTCTTGCGAGGCGCTGTGTACGAGGACACCAATTAAATAAACCCAAAAAGAATACAGATATCTGAAAATAAAACTCAAGAAAAGAAGTAGCGGAAAAGACAAAATAGAAAAAAAAAAAATACTTTGTTAGTGCTTGCATAAACTTCATCCGATTGTATAATCTTAAATCATAAATGAACATGAAGCATCCAAACAATTTTAACTACTAGAAGAAGTTAAATTACAAAAAAGAAACAAACCACCTTAGATGACAAAAACCAAACCAGAATTTTTTTAATACCCACAAAACATATACGATTTGCATATTCAAAGGCGGTGTTGTGGTTCTCAAAAAAAGTTTGAGGAAATTGAGAGAATTCATGTTTATTGCAAACACCAGCAAATCTATGACAGTTTATCAAAAAGATAAATGCATAGAACTAAAATCCTTGATATGGAAACTCATCCACCTTTTAATTCTGATCGTTAGAAGTTGGTACTCGGCATTATAACAAAAGCGTAACGAAATTTGAACAACAATTTAAAAGATCCAAGTGTCTGATTTTCAAAAACATGTATCACAACTCAAAATTCTAGACTATAACATACCCAACAAGTCTTTGGAAAAGGCCATAGAAATTTATAATTACCCATGTTTCCTGACCAAATTACACAGAAATACAGTAGAACAGTTAGTACAAAAATATAATTTTTTGATTTGTCTATATAAACTATTAATTCTTTAAGTAATTGCGTACAATCAAATTTTGTCAAAATGGGCTTTTGTCTAAAACGAATCTTCCTCGAAGATCGCAGGAGAAAAAGTATTCCCTTCAATGAATTGCATGTAAAAAGAAAGAGTTCATTCTTCAAGCTTTACACAAATAAACACCAATGTTTCAACAGCCTCTGATACAAATCCATTTGCTATTTCTTTTTTAAGTACCATTAAAGTAATCGACACAAACTTCTTGCGCTAGAAGGCTTAAGTTTTACCATTAGTTAGAGGCAATAATTTAGAGGACTTTTTGGATGCAAACGTAACTCCACCAAACAGATATGTTGTCATTGTTGATGAAGAAAAAAACAGTGTGACCACCAATAACCCAACCTATAAAACTTGGAAAAAACAAGATCAACAACTTATGGGATGATTATTTTCAACTTTAAGTGAATTAATGTTAACCACGATTGTAGGATGCTTTTCCTTTGCTAAATTGTGGCAATCCTTCAAGAAAACTTTCTCTGCAAAGTCCATGGCTACAATAGTCAATTTTAGAAATTTCATCACTTCAACAAAAAAGAAAAGCATGAAAGTGTCTGAATATTACCAAAAAATGAAAGGCATTACTTTTTAAGAACTTGTGGTGATAACCTGTCAGACAAAGATATGATCTTGTACATTCTAGGAAGATTAGAAAAAAAATTATAAGTCATTGATAGTTAATTTATCATATAAGCTAGAAGCGCCAACACTAGAAGAGGTGTATTCTATGCTACTCAATCAAGAAAATATAACAGATAGTTAGAATGGAATTCAAAATTCTAACTTTCATTAAGAGATCACTACAAATCTTGCACACTCAACTCAAAATTAGAAAAGAAGCTAGAATCCAACTAGGCAAGGAAGGAATGGCGGTGGTAGAGGAAGAGAAAGATATCAAAATGCTAAAGGAAGATCTAGGCCAATCTGCCAAATCTGCATTAAATTAGGACACATTGCTACTAAATATTGGCACAGATTTGACAAGGAGTTCATTCTTTAACAATCAAGATAAAAAAGCAAAGCAGCCTACCTAGCAAGCCCTGAATCCACAGATGATCCAATATGGTATATGGACAGGGGATTAACAAATTATGTTATAAATTCTCTACAAAATCTAAGTACCAACTCTAAATATAAGAGAAGTGATAAATTGGCAGTAAGTAATGGTTAAAGTTTAACAATTTCACATGTTAGACACTTAAACTTCACACACCACGTGCCTCAGATCAAGTTAAACTCAACAAAGTTCTATATGTGCTTAAAATCTCAAAAAACCTTATAAGTGTTTCTAAACTACTCAATGATAATCTTGCCATCATTTTATTCAATAACATTGTTTTATTGTGAAAGATTTGACGATAGGGAAGGTGTTATTTCAAAAAATAACTAAAAAAAGGTTTGTATAAACTACTAGAGTGTCTAATACAATTGAAGATTGCATACACTTTGGATAATTTTGTCACACAATCAAATGCTTTGAGTCAAGTTTGTTGAGTCTCTTTTTGTTGAAACCTCTAAAAACAAGCAAACATTCAAGAGGTTAGAAATATGGTATTAGAAGTTAGGTCATCCTTACATAAGAGTACTCAAACAAATCTTCTCATCTTGCACTAACTTGAACTTAATGAATAAAGACACTCCAGCTTTGACATTTACTCTTTATCCAACTTGCCAATATGAAAAATTACATAGAATGTCTTATAAAATTACTGAAGTTAAGACAAATAAAGTATTAGAACTAATACATACTGACCTGTGGGGACTTGCACCGATAGCCTCGATGAATGGATATTAGTTTTACTTGGCCTTGGTTCTGACTTGCAAATCTGAGACGCTATTTATATTCAAGCAGTTCAAGAATCAAGTAAATAATATGTTATAATTAAAAATAAAGGCTATTCAAAGTGACATAGGAGGTGAGCTTAAACTATTTGATAATTATTTAGCAGAACAAGAGATTACACTAAGATATGTCTGTTCATATACTCATCATCAAAATGGAAAAGTTAAGAGAAAGCATAAGCACTTAGTAGAAATTGGTTTAACTTTTCTAGTTCAAGCACATATGCCCTTCAAATACTAGTAAGAAGTCTTCTATACTTCAGCATATCTAATAAATCAACTGCCTTTATTCACACTAAAAAATAAATCTCCATATAAACTCATTTTTGGACATAAACCAAATTTTAAACTTATGAAAGTATTTGGTATGAATGCTATCCTTTCCTTAGGTTATATAACAAACATAAGTTGAATTTTCATGCTTCAAAATGTGTTTTCATTGATTACAGTCTATATCGCAAGGGAAACTTTTGTTTACACTCATAAAAAAGGATATACATTGCCTAAAATGTAATATTCAATTTCCGTTTGAGTCTTATCTTAATTTTATACCTCATATTCCTATATTTACACAGAATGAACAGATGTTTATTTTGCCTTCACCTTTTCAAATTGGTATAGTTATCATCACATGGACCTTTCAGCAGTTAATATAGAGTCTACTACAGCATCCTCAAGTAGAGAATCTTTTATTCCCTTATATCAGGAACAAGTAAGCCCAATGAAACTAAAAATAATTCATCAATCACCATTACCACTTCAATCCACAGATAAACTGAACCAAACAACACTCTTATCTCATGCTAATCAAACTAGTAAAGTATAAATAGGTTATTCAATGATCACTAGAAAGCAAGGCTGTAATTTTCAAGTCTAAAGTTTATCATTCAAACATTGTGGAGATAAAAAAATGTGATATTCCCATAAATGAAGTTCAAGCTCTTAAAGATCCTAAGTGAAAAATTGCTATGTATTAGGAATATCATGCATTGACAGATAATCATACTTGAAACTTGGTACCATAATCTGCTGACTTGAAAGTTGTAGACTATCAATGAATTTTCAAAATCAAATAGAATTTTAATGAAACAATTCAAAAACATAAAGCAAGACTAGTGACTAAAGGGTTCATGCAAACTCTTGGAGTGGATTTTGCTAAAACTTTAGTCCTGTGATCAAGTCCTTAACCATTAAAGTTGTCATAACTTTCGCTCTTAAGAAAAAATTAGATACTGAGGCAAATAGACATAAACAATGTATTCCTCAACAATGAGCTGGATAATGTTGTTTACATGAGTCAACCATCTGATTTTGAAAACAAAGATGCTCTTACATATGTGTGCAAGTTTAAGAAAGCAATTTATGGGTTAAAGTAGGCACCTAGAGCCTAGTTTGATAAACTCAAAATAGCTTTGAGATCATGAAACTTCAATAATTTCATGTTTGATGTGTCATTTTATAAGATTGATGAAACTGGTACAATTCTACTTCTTATATATGTAAATGACATAATTGTGATAGGAGATAATTGTGCTGAAATAAAAAATTTGATCAAGATATTGAATAAATAATTTGCATGAGAATAAAAGAACTCAATTTCTTCCTTGGATTGGAAATCATCAAGTCAATAGATAGCTTGTACATGGCTCAAACCAAATGTATAACTGATCTTCTTATGAAAACTAATATGTTAAAGTGCAAAAGAATGAAAATACCGATGGCTATAAATAGCAAACTTGTAAATATAACGGCATACCTTTTGAAAATGGGACTCTTTATAGGTCTGTGATAGGTTCTCCGCAATATACCACACTTTTAAGATAAGACATCACTTACTCAGTTAATAAACTGAGTCAATACATGCATAAACCTAAAAAAGAACACTAAAAGGCCATCAAAATAATACTTATGTACTTAAAGAAAATACTACATTTGGGACTAAAATTTAGCAAAACTGATTCATTAGAACTAGTAAACTTCTCAAATGCAGATTGGGCTACTAATGTTGATGACAGGAGATTGATCACAGGCTATTATGTACATTTAAGTAACAAGCTAATCTCATGTAGCTCAAGCAAACAATATGTGTTGGGATCATCAGCAGAGTTAGAACATAAAGCTATAGCTTATGTTACAACTAAACTAAATTAGATAAGATAATTATTGAGTGAAATTAGAGTCAAAATGAACAAACATATAGTGATATGGACTGACAGTCAAAGTGCAACAACTTTGACCACAAATCTAGTCTGTCATGCACATACTAAATACATTAAGATTGACATCCACTTTATGAGGGACAAAATCTCAAATAAAAAAATTGCAATCAAATATGTCTTTATAGAAGAACAGGTGACTGACATTTTCATAACCCTTACATCTCAACAAGTTCTAGTTTTTTAAGAGAAAACTCGACCTTGTAAAAAAAGAAAGTCAACATCAGCTTGAAGGAGAAAGTTAAAATTTAAGTAAGCTAATGGGTTAGGCAATATCTGGGTTGCCTCACTTCAAATCCATACAATCTTATCATCATAAATTGATTGATTTTTCATTTGAAATTAAAATTTTACATTCGTCCAAAGAGTTAATAAAAGTTTTATTGAAAATAAGGCTTTAATTCATTCACCTATTCGATGAGACAATTAAGGACCTTTCGACGACTTTACTTTACCCTTTTAAATGCTTTAAGACACATTGATATCGATATCTTCTATTCGTTGAAGCAAAGTCTTAAATTATATCATATCAAATTTTTATAAAACAAAAAACAAAAAAAATTAATATGCTTTCTCAAACAAAGGTTTCTAAAAAATTAAAATAGAGATTTGTCCAAGTGTGTGTAAAGGAAGAAACTGAAAAAGAGAACTTACCACCAAGCGGTGGCACTTGCAGGATTTGTTAAGAGACATGACAGCCATAAAATGTGAAGGAATCGCCAGTTGAGAGAAATTTTAAACGAATCCCAAGCTTGGTTTTGTTTTCATTTACATAAATCATAACTCAACAATTTTTGTCAGGAAGATCCAATGTAATACTAATCATTCCCTCAACAAAATTTGTCAAGATACTTAAGTTTAATAATGAAAGTTCATGACAAATTTTATTAAAAAAAATCAGTTCAAAGTTTGTATACTCGATTCTCTAAATAAAAATGGTCAAAATGAATTAGTTTTAACACTAAAACTCTTAATAAAATTTTATCGAAGAGATTGTATTTTTAATTTTAAAGTAAAAATCACCTCGATAAGAGGACTTTTAATGAGAATACTTGAAATCCAAATACACATTTCTTCAATATTAGGTAACAAAAGATTGAGACTTTAATAAAAATAAATTTTACCACATAAGAACTTGAGTTATAGCATTCCTTTGAATAAAAATAAGTTCTAATGTCTAATTAATAACATTATATGTCAAACAAGAACTACAATAACAAATATAGTCTAATTGGGATGTAATGATACTAAATTCTTGAACCGTTATGTCTAAGTTGCTTGCATCAAGAGTATTTTCTACCTTCACGTTTTTTTTTTTTTTTGTTGATGGTATCCTTTGTTTCTTACCTCGATTAGATTCTAGGTATTGAACAAGGGAGAATTTTACTGATGAACGCATAACTCATCAAGTATAATCCAATTGATTGATGACCAACTAAGTGAATGTGATTCACACAAGTAGTCACCAATGCCCAGAAACAAGTTTTCTTATGTTAAAGCAAGTGTGTTACTAACTTGGTTACTACCACTCGAATAATCAAATGAATATGTGAAACTAGTTTATTATTAATGAATGAACAACTTTATAGGTTGACCTAAAACTTTGGGATCCAATGTGATAAACAATGAAGTAAATCCACCAAATTTTGAGATTTAAGTATTCAACCTTATAAAAACAATCACATCACTATTAGTTTGTATATCTATCAGTCTAATAAGTAAGACTGATGAAGACAATCATGTTTTATATAATACTCTCATTTTAATATTGAATTTATCCCAAATAAAAGATATGACTCATTGAGAAACTTTTCGTATTTTGAAGTTCATGATGCACAAAACCCTTTACTCTTACCACTTTTATAAATCTCACTAATGTTTCATAAAATCTCTTATAACCCTTTAAAACAAACTAAGAGAAGAACTTTTTTCGTATCTATATCAACAACAAAAACATTGCAAAATTTCAATATGAAAGTCAAAAACTTTGATTAGATTAATAAAACCTACAATTATTCAACAAACGCCCAATTTTATGAATGAATTATGAAGTTACTTGACAAATTTAATTTTGCATGAGTAAATTTAATTATGATTTAAAATTTCTTAGACAAATAGCATTGTAATTTGTTGAAAAAGTTTAAATTATAATTAAAGTTACTTGATAAATTCAATCTATCGAGTAACTTCAGACTTTGTTGAAAAAAATTAAGTTCCATCTTTTACTTTGTAATTTTATTTACATTGCTATTGGATCTAAGTTAAAATTAGACAATTTATGCATATTTTATTTTTTTAAAAAAAATAGTATCTACAATATCTTATTAATATTACACTTGTTGAATAATGCATAAAAGCACCATAAAATGCTTGTTTGAATTTAAAGAAAATGTTAAATACTTCACTCAATCTTTTTCAATATTTTTTTCAACAAAATTGCTTGAATCACCAAATTATATCAATTGTTTAAGTGCTTAAAAAAAGTGAAATTGCGTTGAATATTTATTTTTTCAAAGGTATTTTCATTTACTTTTATAAGATTTGAGGAAATGCAAGTTTTTAAAAAACTAATAAAAGCACTCACAACTCGAACCAAAAACTCTTTATATAAAAGCTAAAATGCTAACCTACTGTACCACCACCAATTTGATCTAGTAATTATCATATTTTATCATATACTGTTAATTGCATAAATGGTTTTGAAAAATGATTATGAGATTTATTTAGTAATAATCATAATTTAATAAATTATTTTAGTATCTAATATCTTTAAACTTGATGAATTTTGTATTGTTAATTCTTCGCTCACTGAGTATATGTTATACTTATCCCCATCTTTTTAACAATATCAAAATAAGTCATACAATTATTTCCTTGTCATGGGGGAGGCCAAATTTGTTACTGCATTTTTTGGGTATAGACTCCTTGACTCATCTTATATTTTGACGACAAAATGTTTATATAATGTATTTTATACTGTGCAGTTAAATGTTATTTAAATTTAAATATTCTAAGATTTGTATAAACTCTCATATTATATAAAATTTTTAAGGCACGATGAATATTTTGTATTTTGATAGACAAATTTTCACACACACACACACACATGCGCGTGCGCATGCAAAAGTGTGTTTTATATGTGACAATGCAATGTATGATACTTCAAAATTTTGCAAACTTTTGGGGGGATGTTCCATATTAATAGAGCATAATTCAAGGGTGCACAATAGTCGTCACGTAGCGGCCTACGGGTCGGAGCATGATAATTTTTTTTTATTTTAGAGCAAATAAAAAAATATTTAATTCCATAATAATCCCATAGGCATTTTTATTCTAATAGTTCCTATAATTTTTACATCACATGCCATATTATTTTTCATCAATACTTATTCTACTTTTAAGAAATTCTAGGAAGAGAACAAAGATTTATTCGGTGTCATGTGAAACAAACACATTGAGTCTAGGATCTATTCACCTTCATGTAGATTTGCTTATGCAACAAACATAAAGGCATATTAGAGCTCCTCACTGGTGACCATTGCAGCATCTCCTTGATCATGAACTTGTCTTTCCATTTTGTTTTAGATTCTTAATGTTTTCCTTAAAAACCTCACTTATCACACCATCTTTAATGAAACAACAAATGCGTTGTGTGCCTTTTTAAAGATGTCTTTCTTGTGGCATCTTTCAAGTTAGGTGACATTTTTTCCTTTTTTACAATAGCTTCTTCAAACTTTTCATGGACTAAAAAGGCCTTCATCTTTATCTTTAACTTTTATGGAATGAAGTCATTGTCACCAGTAAATTTCTCAATTAAGAACTTAGAAGAGCACCGTCCTTTCTGATTTTCAAGTTCTAATACCACTTCTTTCTTAGCTTTATATTTTTCTTATCTATAAGTTAACAAAAACCAAAAGTAAGTAATTGAAATACAAATAACTAATGCATGTTAGCAACTAAGTTTGCAATGTCAATTTTAATGAAGTGAGCTGAACTAATGACAAATAGCATTCTTAACAAACAAAATAGAATTTGAATTATAACTTCACAAACTGTCTCAAAAGAGTTCTACTAGATAATATAAATTATTTGATTGCCTCATATAAAAGTGCACATATATCAAATACCATCGCTATTGCTAGATTAAGTATATTTTTTGACTAAAAATTGATATACGTATTGATAAAAGTTAAATTTATTTTCTAGATAAGTACTTAAAATTATCACTCAGTCAAATGAAAAGTGGAGGCTCTTAATTTGATGGTGGTCTTAGGGCATGTATTGTAATAGATTATATTAATTATTTTAGTTATTTTTTCTTATTATTTAACAATGCTTTTTGTCAATAAACTTATATACCTTTATTTTTATGTTAGCAAAACACATCCAAACATAATAATTTGCGTTTCCTTTGACAGGGATACGAAGCTCAATAGAAGAATCCTTCTGGATACTCAATAATTTTGTCTTGAAGAGAAAAGTGTTCATTTTTGCTCCATCTTTTTGTTTTTGTATATTCTTTTATCAAATTATAAATGACTAAATTATTTTTAATTTTAGCGCTACGTTAAATGCATTGTCTATCTTGTAATTTTATTGATTATTTTATTGGCCATTTGATATTGTCAAATTTTATGTTAATTCAGTTTTACGTGTTCACTCTATCAAGGAATGAGATTGTGTGCTATAGGAGAGAGATATAAAAAGAGATAAGATGCATGTGTTGAGATAGAAGAGTGTCTTAATGCACTAAAAATTAAAAATAAATAAAAATATAAAAAGGGCAAGAAAATTAAAGAAATAAATAAATAAATACCTTATGCTATTCAATTATATTATTATTATTTTTATTGTGAATTTTAATGTCCAATTTTTCTTGTAATTATGTGTAATTGTTTACACCTAAGTCTTCTAATCTAATTTTTATTTTAATTATGTTATTTTTAATAAATGTTCATTCAATAATAAAGTACTCATATTTTTATTTTATAGTGAGGTTGCTTTTGAATACTAGTTGCATTTTTGTTTTCTATTCTTTCTAACTTATTTTCAAAATACGATAATTAGTAGATGGCTAAAAATGTTTATAATTTTTTAATATTAAATTATTGTAGTTTTCTACAATTTGCTTTTTAATTTTAACCGTGTTTATTCAAATTCTTAAGTTTTGTTCCAACAATCTCATATTAGTATTATTTTCTAAATATTTTGCAAACATGAAATGGTTAAAAATGTTTATAATTTTTTAACATTAAATTATTATAGTTTTCTATAATTTACTTTTTAATTTTAAACATATTTTTTTAATATTCTGTAATTATAATTTCTATTTCAAGTCTTATATTTTTTCAAAGCTTTTGTTGTTACGACTTTATACTCACTTCTCTCTATTACACTAAGTAATGGCTTCTAAAATATGAAGTTCATACTTCCTCTCTTCATTCTTTGATCTAATCAATTTTAAATTGATTTAAGTATAAGCAAATTAATACACACACAGCGAAATTACACCAAAAAAAAATTACTTTTTAATATCCATACAGCAAAGCTTAGTATTATCATATGTTTATAATTCAATGACATAAACACATATATACCTTTAGTTAGATGATTTTTATTAAACCACAGACACATATTAATTGCCTCTTCGTCTATATAATATTTACATGATCATGAATCTAATTGAAATGCTAACTCCTATCATTTGAATGCGTGATATTTTGTGCATTATTCTCTTTTCAAGAATAAGGAGGCAAAACAAACCCTAGGTACGCACTTAAAAACATAAATATCACATATTTATCTATTACTATTTTAGGTATTTAATTTTGACTTAAACTATTTAGTTGGATTTTCTTATAAAATCTAATTTATTTAGTAAAGTAAGCATTTACAAATTTAATCCAATTTTTACATAATGAGTTTAGTTAAAATTAATACTCAAATAGTTCAACGAATCGTAAATCTATTTAGAATTATATATATATATATATATATATTATTCTCTATCTTAATGTACGATCTAATAAGTTCTCGTAATATTGACAGCAACACTAAAATTATATTTTAGTATTTCAAGTAATAAGAGGTGTTTAACAACACATCATGACTACTCAAGTGATGAGAATATCAGTGGTTGGACATCACCTTATCTGTGACTAATATTACTGTATAATTCAATTATTTTATCCTAAATATCTTAATTGAATACGAGACATGAAATATGTCATTTTTGTATGATTTAATTATATATTTTTTTGATATCCTGAATAGACTTATTCTATCAAATAAAATCAATATCACATATTAATTTATTTGAGTATAGTTATACATTTTTCAAAATCTCATTCAATTAAAAAACTTAATATATCACTTCCATTATATAGGAGGGACAAATCTTATCTTGATCACACATATCTCTCTACATGAATTATGATATATTTGATTATTTCCTTTATAATTTATCTTATTACAAATGACGTTTGAAAATATCAAAATAAATCATTCTCTATGTTGGTAACCATGGCGATTTTAAGTTCAAGAATCATATACACTATTGTTACTATGAAAATTACTTATAACACTCATGTAATGATCTACGTAACGTTCTCATGATGGGTTGATCTAGTACATTAAGTCACTAACTTATATATATGTTTTGACTTAATATCTTATATTATAACATATACATGTTATTATTAGTCACTACATATATTAGTTTTCATGCATTATTATTGCCATATTCATAGTAATGCTAAATTAGAAATATTTAAGAATAGTATCAAACTAATTGAACTTATTATTCTAAAAATATTATTACATTTATTAAATATATAGTTATGTAATAATAAAATAATATATATAAATTAAAATACCATGATATAAATGTATCAAATATCCAAAATTCTATTAGATTTAGTGCATACACTAACATTAAATATGTTATATTCCTACAAAATTAGTTTAAAGGATTTAAGGTAGTTAGGAAAAATTATAACTCAAGTGTATAATTTTGGGTCTCCAAATATATTGCGATATCTTGGCCATAACTTAAGTTATAAACCCCAAATTGAGGCTATTCTTAATGTATTGGAAAGCTAACAAATAGAGTTACAATTTTTATGTTGAACATTTCTCCAATTTATGAATAAAAACTAGTCAAAATGGTTAAAAACAATAAGCCTATTATTGCAACCTAAACCCATTTCAGAAATTATATAATCTCTCATTATTTTTCATCTACTTCATTTCCTTTTATTTTCCTAACCTTAGACTATGGTTTTACGCACTCAAAAATTTCCTAATCAAGCTTAATTACTTGTTAATCTTACAATATTTAAACTTTAAAAGGCTTAAGATATGCTTTCCTTCTTAATTCTTTTATTGATTATTGATTTTAGTTGAGTTTTAGAAATAGATTTTTTGTGAATTTTGTGATTTAAGTTGGATTAGACCTTAAGAATGGATTATAATACTTATTAATGAAGTGTTGTGAGTTATTAAAAGAATAATGAAGTATTGAAAACGCTTGAAACTATTAAATTTCATGAAACCAAAAATCTAGGAGTCTAATGAACAATATTTACATTTTTGTTTATATTTTGAGTTTTGGAACTCGAATTAAGACACCATAAAATTTTATGAAAACTAGAGACACTAAGAAATAACATGTCCTAATATTAGAATGAGATAAATTCGAATGAATTTCCAGTGAAGATTGCAACTTGAGTGCCTTGCTGGTAAGGGTATGTTAGAACAAGTGTGGGTTTTTTGGGCATAACTTGCGTTGTAGGAGATATTTTTACATGATGTTTAAGACATATGAAACTAGATAAATAAAGCTTATGATATGGAAGTTATTATTTCCAAATTCCTAAAGATGGCATCCCAGATAAAATTGCGATTTTGATAAGATTTTTGAGTGTAAAGAAATAATATGTAGGAAAAATGTTATAACTTTATATGGAAGTATTATAATCATAAACTGTTTATTTTTTATGAAACTAAACATGTTAAACTTTCTAACAATATATTATACACATATATATCATGTCTGGGAACTGAGATAAAGACATTGCAAACTTGTTCATTGTTTTGACGAAACTCTTATGTTTCAATTGTTATAGTTTTCAGCAGAATCTTCCACCACAAATAGACTAGCCAAAAGGTTTCAAACATCATTATATGTGGATAAACTTGATTTTGAATAATTATATTTGATTTGATTTAATAAGTAAAAATATAAATGTTTTCTTGTTTTCTGATCTAATTTTTTTAAAATTGTATATTTTAATAGTTTTTCATTAAAGTATAAATTTATTTGTGAATATGGTTTAATTCTGGAAATATGTTATATATGAGATTTGAATTAATTTATTTTCAAATGATATTTATGAGTTTGTTAACATAAGCTTGATTGATTGTTTCTGTTATCTGTTTCTGCAAAATGCTTTGTAATATATTTGTATGAAGTGCCACTTTTATGTTTTATAATATGAATTTACACGCACTTACACTTACACACACACACACATGCACGCACGCACACATATATATGTTTGGCCTAAATTTTTGGTTTTCTATCCCCTTAGCCGAGGGGGAGTACATGTGCCATGATTGCACGTTTTGATATATATGTATGTGAAGGTATCGGTAAAGAGTGAAAAGTAGGGGACAAAGAGAGATCTAATATTTAACACCCAATATGTGTATATCTATAAATGTATTTTTGATATATCTAATTTTATGAAGTTGATTTATTATTTTACATTGAAATATTTTGATATTCTAAAAACTCTTTAGTTGTTCTATAAAATTTTGATTTTATATTTTTATACTTGAGAACGAATTTATTAATCAAGTTATATTTTTCATTTTCAATATCTATTCCTTGGGTTTTCTCAAAAACTCACCTCTTTATACACTTTCAGTTTTGTAGAATCCAACTCCTAAGTTAGCACTCATAGAGAGTTCGAAAAGAGTACTAGAATGCTAGGATATACTTACAGTCACTTAGTGGTCATCATTTTTGTATGGGTCCATTTGGTTTGTATATATAAGGTTTAACGGCCAATGATGTATATGATGTATAATATTTGGTATAGTTTTACTGTAACATGTTGTGGCCTAGTGCTGCGGCCTTAGGCTATTTAACTATTATTCATCAATTTTATAATTTTTCATTGAAATTTATATATATGTGTGTGTGTGTGTGTGTGTGTGTGTGTGTGAATTCTGTTTATATAATTTGTATTTATCTGAATTTGATGTCTATATATTTAGATCTACATATGAATTTTATTTGAGGTTTATGAAGGTAGAATCTCCTCACCTTCATACTCATTATGAACCTCGATTTTCTGCATTGTGACATTCTTGAAATTCTTAAGATTTGTTCTAACAATATTATATTAGTATTTTCCAAATATTCTTCAAACATAAATCAAAAAAGATATATATATATATATATATATAGAGAGAGAGAGAGAGAGAGAGAGAGAGAGAGAGATCATATAATTTAATAGTTATGAAAAAAAGCTGTAATTATATATATCTTAATACTAATTTCTATTAGTTGACACTCTAAATTAATATCTATAACACTTATATATCTCTAGAATGATTAGTTAATTTACTATAAAAAAAAAATTAGGGATAAGAAAATATTTTTGCAATGAAGGGAGTTCACAGGGGCTCACCCATTCAAGGGAGGAATTAAGGACTAAATTATTCCTAAATTTATTTTATTTCCCTTTTTAAAATTGGACGAGAATAGGGATGGGAACAATTCCCGATCTTTACCCTACTTCTCCATTTTTATATTATAGTATATGTAAAATTAAAAATAGATTAATATATATATATATATATATATGTATTTGTGTGTGTGTGTGTGTGTATATATATATATATATATATATATAAAATTTGATTTACTTTTTATCAACTCAAAAGTCATTAAAATAAAAATACAATAATTAGCTAATATTAAATTAAAGAATCAATTATAATTATTAAGTTAAATTTTTTAGTATATTAATACAAAGTTAACAAAGGAAAAAAAAATAACTGCCAATATTTTATTTTCTTATCTACCAAATAAAATTTTTTCTATAAAATTAATAAGAAAAATTAATTTTTTAACAAAAAATAAACACAAAATTTAATAAAATAAAAATTATAATAATTTAATTTTTTAAAATTTAATTTTTTTTATTTTTTAAGAATTAGGTTGTAATTTATCAATATGTTAATTTGTTTATATTTGTATATAAATTAAAATAAATAATTTATTTATACATGTTAATTTATTATTTTTATTTAATTTTTATAATATTTTTTATTTTTTGTTTATTTAATGTTGATAAATAAGAATGGGCTTAGAACATGCAAGAGACAAAGACCCTCGCTCCAAAATAGAGATGGGACAAGATAAGGATGGGAATAGTCATCCTTGACCTTTTGCCATTTCTATGCAATAAATAATAACATTATAAAAATTGTAACACTTACTATAATTGCACATTAAAAAAAATTATATAATGAATTAAAACAATTAAGAATTTATAACATGAACTAAAGTGGAGTCTTTTAGAATTCACTTTTTATTATCATCACGAAAAGAAATAAAATAGAAGTTTCGATGACAATGTAATAATGCTATCGAAAAGAAAGAAAAGCGGAGGTAGTGTCTTCCATAAATTTCTTTTCTTTTATTTTATGATTTGTAAAATTGATTTATGATATAATAAGACTTTAGTTATGTCAAATCTGATCGAAAAA
The DNA here is from genome assembly GCA_032402905.1 of Khaya senegalensis. Lineage (NCBI taxonomy): Eukaryota > Viridiplantae > Streptophyta > Magnoliopsida > Sapindales > Meliaceae > Khaya > Khaya senegalensis. The sequence goes on from CP135541.1 coordinate 4,201,993, forward strand.
TACTTTGTTCTCAAAAGTTAATTTATAAAATGACATTTTAAAATCCTTAATGATTTTTTAAGGAACCAGTGCCATGCCTAATATATCTTAAGCCTTAATAATTCAATGGCTGAACTGGCTGTCTTATAGAAATTAAATCCCTACTTATTTTTTCTTTCAAAAATTAACTTTTTGTTTGAACAAAATATTATTAAGATCTTTTAGTTTACTATTTTTTTGGCCCATAATTTTTAAAATTAAACCCTATTTTGACTCCTAATGCTCCTAGATTAAAATAAAAATATGATTAAATGCAACAAATATTTTTCAACAAAAAAAAAATAACTTGCTTTTTATTTTTCATTTCCTCAATATAAAAACAAAAGAGAAAAGTTTATAAGTTCTTATTTTGAAAGTGCTTATAAGCCTTTCATATAATTGAGCCTACTCTTGTAATAAAAATTGCTTATTATTAATAGAAAATTTGAGCATTCCATCATTTTTATTTTTCTATTTGTTTTTTTACATGTGTTCATGCATAAAGTAAGTAGTTAGTTATGGTACATTAAATTACATATGCATTTCAAAAAATTTCAATTATGAAATTTAAAATGGCCTTTGTAAAACTTAAAAGAATAAAAAAAAATTAAAATATGTAAAATAAATGACAAATAGTACTTAAAATATAGAATATAAAACTTAAAATGTGTCAAAAAAATTTAAAATATGTAATAAATAGTATTTAAAATATGAATGCAAAATTTGAAATGGATAATATAAAAATTAAAAAAATGAATGTAATGGTACCTTGATGTACCGTAAACAAACGCATAAACTAAAAGTAAATACGATAAAAGATAATTATAATTGTACTTTACTATTTCTAACTTTTTTGACTAGTATCTAGCCTCTTACTTAAATTAATATCTCAATTCAAGTAATTATGGTGTATTTTTTGTTACTTTAAGTGATAAATATCATATTTTAAGTGACAAATATTTTATTTATTGAAAAAAATAAATTTACAATGTAATAATTCTTTTGTGGGTAGTGAAACGAGAACTTTGTTAAAAAAAGATTATGATAAATGTAAACGTTAATTTATATATCAAACAACAAATCAATTCGTAGGAATTGCATACCTCTAGTCATTAATGTTCAAATTGCAACTTTGGTCAAACACATTTTGGGTCTTCTAGCCTATCCCTCCGTGTGGCCTTTTTTCTGATAAATTATTCTGAAGTAAATTATCTTAAAGGCTTGGCTTGCCCTGCCCATATTCTCTTCTTTAATTTTTAATTTACGTTGCCTACTATTATGTCTACTAACAAGTTCTACATTGGATGAATTATTTATCTGCGGAAGTAATTTTCATTTTACATTGAAGACATACGATACTTGTTGGTACGAATATAAGTAATCACAATTCATATTTTTAGGATTCTATTAAAGTTACAACAATACAATTTTATTCAGCATAGGCATAACCTTGTTTAACAATTCACATGCACATTAAAACTTACGAAAACACTCAAAGATTTTTTTCAAGCAACAGACCATTATTTTTGAGCTCTGGTTTTAGCTTCAACAATTGCTCTTCTGGCAAAATTATTGTCACAATTCTTGCTTTGTCAACTTCCTTGCCTGAATTTTTTGTTCCTGGAAGCACAATAACAGCTCCTTCATCTCCAGTACCTTGAATACTGTAGCATGCAAAATCGGCTTTCTGTCCATTCAATTCCAATCCATAAATATCAGCTTCTTCCCAGTTCACAAATGTCAGATTTGCTCCATAAAGGATAAAATCTGGAACTCCATCGTCCTTCTCCATTGTTTCCTCAATCAGGATTCTCTCATCCACAACGGCTTCATCATAAAGCACTTTTGCCAACGTCTCCAAATGCGCTTCCATGATATTAAAATCTGCCTCAAAGGCACTTACGATTTGACCATTGCTCAATTTCCCATTTTTCGAATTTTCAGAACCCTTTTTGCAGATTGTCACTGTATTTGTTCCAAATCCATCTCTTATTTTAGCTATACATTGCCAAATGATGGCACAAATAGACTCAAAAACTGGGATTTGATGTTGATTTTTAATCTTGGATTGTAAATGGGAAATTTGGGCGGCTGTTAAATGGAATGAAAATGTTTCCATTTTACAGTTATTGGCAGTTACCCAATGGTCTCCAACCTGGTCGACCCGTTTTACAGAAATTGGGTCCTTGGACTTGGCAAGTGATGGAGGGACTTCTGATCTGTGTATCTGGGTAGATGGTCTGGTGGGTGAAAGTGAATTTCTAATACTGGGTTGGCCATGGGCTTGGATTGAGGCTACAACGTGGCCCCACTTGTTGATGAAATTGGAGGCAGAAAATGCATCTCCAAGAACATGGCTCCAGCTTAGGCCCAATGACATCCCTCCACATTTGAACCATGTCACCTGCACAAATCATAAATTGTAGTCTGTATCTATCCACTATTTTAAAAAAAAAAAAAAAAATTCTTCAAAACTACGTATTATTGATATACAAATTCAAATGAAGAGAGAAGTCATATATTAATAAAATATAAGAAATAAATAATGGACAACAGCAGAATTAAGTATATGTTTGATATTGTTGACTACTATTTAAAAATAAAATTAAAAATATTTAATAAATAATTAAGAAGGATCACTCCCTTTCATAGCAGTTGCGATTTTAAATTTGCAGCACTTCAATTTGGTCTGGCTATGGTACATATACATATACATATATATATATATATTAATGCATCCCAAAAATTTTGTTACAACATTCTTTATAAGAACATGAAATAAAAAATAAAAACTTAAAATGTTAAATATTTGATTTGATTTTAAGTTTTTATTTTTTATTTCAAATTCTTATAATAGATATTTCAAGTTGGCAATAATAAAAATTTAGAGATGTAATGGTATATATATGTGTACCATAGACAAATCCACTTCAATTTTAAATATATTTTAAATTTAAAAAACATGGGGACCAAAACATTAGAATTAGGAAATCAAAGACCAATAAATAAAAGAGTAAAAGATAGTGTAATTTTCCTTAGCTATTTACATGCAAAGCAAAAGTGGGTGCAGGCTTGGGGAGTGAAAGTGACAACAGCGTTGGTAGTTGTGTAATTATGGGCGCAAAGTGAATTACAAGTTTGATATATGACATAATTACTGTTATTCAATGCAACTTTGAAATAACGTTGTGTTATTTTCATGGCAAACCACAAAGGCTCTGCACTCTTCCATTAATGGAACACTGTCATAGCTTGTAGGTTCAGTCGACTTTTACTACACGCACATAAATTAAATGATTGATGGGTGGTTTATTTACATCTGTTCTTCTATTTGTTTTTGTCAGCTAAATTGACAATTAATGTTAACTGTTCCAATGGAATAAACATCCAATTCTTCAGAGTTCAGTTTTGTGAAATCAAGAAAGTCGTCCAGTTATTAAAGTTTTACTAAGTTAAATTAATTTTTTATATATGCTAGGGTAATTCCATTGCCATACAAGCAAAAAACCCAACTGGTATTATAAAAAAATAAAGGGATTTTTTTTAAAAAAAAAAAAAAAAACCATGTATGAAACTGATTGAGTTGACCAAGATATAGGAAGACATCAATAAGTATCACATCAAAAATATAAAAAAAATATATATTTTTAATGTCTTTTCTCAACATTAATCTGGAGCACCGAAAACATTTATGAATTTGTAGTTATGGCAACAACCATTCTCGCTGAATTATGCATTTCGAAGCTAAATAAAATCACTGTAGTGTTATAATTAGCATATGATCTAGCTTTACCTGAAAGTAAATCGGAGGAGAAAATGGTAAGTCCGGACCAATAGGTTGATGATAAACAAGCAGGTTCTGAGCAGAATAATCTTCCATTATTTCATCGACAGTTTTGTCACACTGAGCTTCAACGAATCTGGCGCCGCAATCGTTGCACTTCAAGTACGGGCGGCCAGTTTCCGATCGTCGAAACCGAGCGCAGGTGACATAATAATCGTTGAAAAAATAGAACATAGTTTCCTTGATGCGCTTTGTGGTTAAACCTTGCACTGCATGGCTTCCGAAAATATAAACTCCCGTCAGATAGTGAAGCTTCGTGGCTAAGTCCAAGCCACTCAGCTCGTGAACCACATCCGACCCGGTTACATAAGCCGGACCGACTGATGATAACTTGATGCTGTGAACCAAGCTGTTATCTAACTTGGAAATCACCATGGCTAAGAATTAGAAGTGAGATTGGCAGGGGTGCATGTGTATGGCAATGAATTGCGCATTTATATATATAGTAGTTTTTATTTGCCGGATTAGGATTTTTCCTTGATTTTTTTTAATTTTTTTAAAAATAATATAATTAATGATAAATAATTAATTTAAATTATTTATTATTAATTAGATTATATATTATTATTTATTTAAATTAAAAAAAATTAAGAGAGAATCTTTCTCTTTAGCTGTAGAGTGAGAACAGGACTTATCAAGACAGGTGGGAGAATTTATGGTGTTTGATTTCCATTGGCTGGAATGGTGGAACGGTTAGGGTTTGGGCTTCTGCTATTAAAGTTCATCCAATGACTGTGGGGTAGTCTGTCCCTCTTCGGCGAAGTTCATTCGGATGGGGGACCGCCAAGTCCAAGAATATGACCATTTTTGCTTAGTTTTAAAAGTACATAAGAAAGAAGTTTGGTATGAATAATTGGGCTATGGGTGGTATATAGAGATCTACCTAACATCCCTTCACTTTTTCTGACTCTTTTCTTTCCATTCTTCTAAACTCTTGCTGCAATTACTAACTCTTCGCTGTATTAATTGTTATTTGCATATCTTCTGTTAGTATTTGTAGTTAATTTTTGGCTCTGGCTCATGTTCACCAATGTAATGACATAAATGCTTTTTTTATTTTTTTAATTTAATCTATGCTGATCAATTTGATAACAAAAAAGCCTTTACTTTTTACTTAATGATTGGTGTTGTTTAAAGCAAATAAATAAAATCGAAAGGGAGAAAATTTTATTTCGATAAAGGAATTATTAGTTTAATTATTTATGATTGTTTTTTTTTAATCTTATTTCTATTTTTCACTCCAGTCAATGATAGAATCCGGATATTCCAATTTCTAACTTAACCATCAACAACATAATCAATCAAATGTTTATCCCATAAAAACATAAATAAATATTTTGTAATATCTCATTTCTCTTGAAATTGAGAGGAGAGATGTGTTTATAAATGTATTATTATTTCTTAGTTAGTTTATGATCTTTTAGGTCTAAAATTTAAAATTTTTGGTGCAAAAAATAAAACTACGTGAGATCACATTTGAGTTTATTGTGTTACTTTAAGTTATTATAATATTTTATTATTTCGATTGAGTCATCACAAATAATATTATAATGAAGTTGCTTAATCAAAAATATATCAATGAGGACGTGTATTTTTAAAGGGAAGGATTGTAATATTTCATATCGGTTAATATTGAACATAAATTTATTAAAAATATGTTTATAAGTGTTTTACCCTCATTTAACTAATGCGAATATTTTACTTTACTTTTATTTAATTAGTATGAGCCATTTTTATCAAGAATTTAAAATTTTTTATATCAAATAAAAAATATATCAATGAAGACGTATATTCCTAAAGGATAGGATTGTAATATTTCATATCGGTTAATATTGAATATAAATCTATTTAAAATATGTCTATAAGTATTTTACCCTTATTTAACTAATATGAATATTTTGCTTTACTTTTATTTAACTAGTATGAGCCATTTTTATCAAGAATTTAAATTTTTTATGTCAAAAATAAAATTGTGAAGGGTTATGTAACAGTTCAAGTTTAACAACAAATAAATAAATATTATTTACTTTAAATATATAATCCGTTATGAATTTGTTATTAAACTTTACAACCTAAAATATATTTACTTAATTAGAAAAACTCAAACTATATATCATATAGTTTAGGCTCATCTGCCAGTAACGTGGGATGTGACAGGTTAAGTTTGGATTCATTGTGTCATGTGTCAAAGCAAATAATATTGTATTAATTGAGGCTGAATAATCGCATATTTAATTAATTATCTTGTGAAAAAATTAGTTAAATTGGAAGCAGCAAGAAGGAAGAAAAATAAATAAGCAAATTAGATGATTCGAAAGAGAAGATAAAGATAGAAAAAGGTGGAGAGAATCTAAAGGTAAAATCACAAAGTCACATTTTTCGCCAGTAAATACCCTTGCATTTTGCCCTATACAATGAGTATTATTAAATCTCAATTTCACGTTTTAGCCATTCTTATTTTATTTGCACACAATTTCAACGCCCAACTTATTACATGCCAACGAAATCCTAGAATACGACTATAATCCTGACTATAAATTCGAAAAAAGTACCAAATTAATAACAAAACACACGGATCTAATTGAAGCTGATCTTTAAAAAACAGTCAGCCATTGGCCTTAATATCTATAAAGGAAGAGAAATAGAGAAAAGAGTTGAAAAGAAAGAATTTAGAGAAAGAAAGTAGCACAATGAAAGAAAGAAAGATGGAATGACCACAGAATTAAACAATGAAAAAAAAGATAATTATATTACTTTGCAAAGACCATTGTGGTCATGTGAATGCAAAAGAAAATAGTTTAATTAATGAACACTACATTGTCTTTAATAAATACTAATAATAATTAAAAAGAAAATGGTATTACTAATTTGAATGGATATGATAGAGGTAACTGTCAATTGATTTTAAGCAATTTCAATGAATTAATAATGTACACACGAATTTGAATAGAAATGGGCATCTATCCTCCCAACTGTCCCTTATTAATGAGGCGTAGATGTGGAGGTGGTTACGAATTTAAGTTGGGCTTAAAATTAGATTTCAAATTTAGTAAATTAGGTTATAAATATTAATTTTTTAAGCATTAGATAGTTGAATTCCAATCTTGGCATTTTTTTTTTTTTCCTTTTGCCTCATTTATTTTTATTAAAAAGGTTCCTCCTCAATAAAATAAAAAATAATATTGAAATATTTAGTTGTAAGAATTAAAAACTAATTAATTAAACTAATAATATTGGCTTGTTTAATAGGTAGTACAGTTGTAGAGATCCATGCCAACAGTGCTAAATTTAAATGAAATCAAACTACAAGACATTTAAGAACCTGTTCGGCATGGCTTCCCTCTTAACTCCTCGAAGTGACGATGAGCTGGCCTCATTCGGTGGCATGGCTACCCCACCTTAACTCTTTGAGGGGGGTAAATGGGCGTTGGACTTGATCTGAACCGTAAAAATGGGTTCACATGAACTCGCGGATTGAATCGGACATGCATAGAAAAGGAAGGCCTGATAAAATTTGTAAGTTTGGCTCATGCAGATTCGTATTAGTCTACGGATCTAAATGAGTCTTCTTAGAATTTTAAAAAAGTGATTAAAATATAAGTTAATTAATATTATAAATTTAAATTAATTTAAAATAAAAGAATTAAAATTATTTAATATACAAATAGGGTCAAATGAGCAAAATTATTACATAAATTATTTAATATTTATATATATTAAAATATAGTAAATAAGTTGGTTGGCTCAAATTCCGTTCCAGATAGGCCTAAGTAAGGTTGAACTTCACTTTTCATAAGCTGGATGACTGAACCCTACCCTTCTGTTAACTCTATTATTATTATTATTATTGACGTAGTTTCTTAATTTGCTTATTACTCACCACTTAACAATTCATCTTTTAATGATCTTTTTTAATTCGACTTGTAACCATTCATTTCTTTTAAGTACTATTTAACATGTTTGTTATTACTTATTATTTTTTTTAATATTGCCATAATAAATCATATGAATGATGTAAAATAAATACACACATATATATATATATATACACATAATATTATTTAATTATTTATTATACAAAATAAGAAAATTAGTTATGATAAACATGCAGTGTCATACTTTGCAAAGTCTTGTAAATTAAAATTTTAATGGAAACTTTTGTGTACTTGGCATATATTATTGGGAGGTTTATGTTAGACATGTGAACTCGTTGGAAATAAAAATAAAAATTTGTTGATAATATGAATAATGCCCATGTATTGATAATAGGTCCTTGTATTATGGTTCAAATTACAAGTGATGGATATATAACATCTGCTTACAGAATGTTTAATCATATTGATTTATAAAAATCAAGAAATATTTTATTTTATATTTTGGTTTTTTTTTCTTTGAGTATATACATCTCTAAAAATTTGATAAAAATAACATTTTAATTCTAGTAATTTAAAATATACTTACACAAGTTATTATTCATTAAAAATTTTTGTTAGCTTAGATGGTTTATCATTTTTTATTGTAATTATTATAATTCATAATAATTTATTATAATAAATTATAATTATTTTAATAATTTGATGTATTTTATATTATAATATCTTTATTTTGGTCCATACTCATAAATTAGGGTGTGTAGGTATTTTAAAATGAATAGAATTAGAGTGTATGACTAATCTTTATTGATGTATATGTTTTTTTTTTTTTTTTGGCCTTTTTGATAAAAACAAATAGGAGTTTAACATTGCTTCCACTTTACATGAATGATATAAACGAAATGAAAAGCCCAACCACATTATAGGTTAATATTGATTGATATATCCAATATCATGTGTTACAATTAATATCATTAATGAACCGACAACAACCAACCACCCTATGACCAATTTTCTCGTATTATTTCTTTTTTAAGCCATCACATGACAACTAGCACATTATTATTCTTATCATTACTATTTTCACCTTTTTATGTGACATCAGATGAAGAAGGATTGCTATGTTACTGAAAGTGTTGCAAAAATATTGGATGTTGTGCTTTAGAGAATGGTCTATATTTTGTATTTCACCGCACGAATGACATTCCAATTATTAAAATTTTTCCAAAGTACAAGATTGTGTAGCCTTCAACACACTCTAATTTACAGCAAGTAAATAGTTTAATTAAGAAAATTGTACAATTTTCATCCTAAAAAGTTAGGATTTTTGTTTATGAAAATACCTTAATTTTTGTGTCATTTTACGTTTATAGTTCAAGTAAATGGAGCCTTATACTAAAGGTCAAATATTCCCCTTTATTACTATTTTACTCCTGTTTTTTTTTTTTTGTATTTGTCAAATTTTGCCCCTTAAGTCATGAATAACCAAAATCAATCAAAGTCATTAACATAACACAACGCACTTGTAGAAGCCACGATTTCGTTCACCATTTGCCAAGCTTTCGATTACAACAAATAGATATGATAAATAAGCAACTCAGTTAGGTTATATTGTATTAAACAAGTATATTTTGTATCCCAAATGTGATAAATTGTATTATCATTCTAATAATTTTTGCTTCTATAATGCATCCTAAAGTTTAAGAATTATTATTATGCCAATTTATGCAAGGGCACCTCTTTGTGAGTGATTTTGTTGATTTCTTACAGTCATACTTGGTGAATTGTCAAAAGAAAGGATAAATCGTGCTCTCTCAATACTTTTGTATTGTAATCTCGATGTTTTTCATTGAGATTGTAAAAATCTATCAAGATCTCAATGAAATTAGTCACGTTACTATTTTTTTGACAAAAATCATTGAGAAAAAAGCTTACTCGAAGATATTTTTTGTGAAAGCCTTTTTCTTGACAATTTTTGTTAAGGAAAACAAAAACTCAAAAGGGAAAACACCATTTTTATTTAATTTAACTAGATCAATAAAATCTTGATATTTAAATATGATAATGGTTATGGTTTTGATATAAATGACAAGTGTTTACTTGATAATTGTTTCTAGGTCATAAAAGACATCGACAAATGGTGGTGAAATTTACAATGGTGGTAAAACGTACTATTTAGTTATTGACCGTAATGTAAAGTATTAGAAATTGATAAACAAGTATTAGAAACTGATAGATGAGTTATAGGAACTAATAGACAAGTTAAATTCATAACAAAATTAAGACTAATATATAGACATTATCTTTTTTTAAAATTATTGAATTTAGGGTTGTGTGAAATAAGAAATGACAGAGAGGTTGCATTCTTTATTAGAATTAATAGTCAAGTATTAACTTTTGGAGATTTTACACTATTTATTTATCACATTTAAGTCTTCAAAAGTTGCTCCCACAATATAAGTGCTCGTTCATATACATTTGTACATATTATGAGTACTGACAAACTTTACAAATTAGTTTATTTCTTCAACCAGTAATAATCAAGTCAATTTCATGTTGATTGCAACTAATTATATGCAATGTACTCTTTAATTCGTTATGCTAATAATCCTGTGGGTGACTATTATGATGATATTGGGGATGAGTAAGATACAAAAATAACTGACATAACCCAAACACTTAACACAAGTGATGTCCCTAAAGACTAAAGGTACAGGACTTTTTGTAGTCAATCACCTTCCAATTTTTACGTGTCTCCCAATGTCTATGTGTCTTTAGCTGCGAGGGAAGCAATTGGTCTATCTCATAGTTTTCATGTGTCCTAATATCCATGCATTTTAAGGTGCATATGAAGCGGTGGGTCTATCTCTTAGTTTCTATATGTCTTCTAATATTCATGTGTCTTTGAGTGTATGTGAAGTGGTGGATCTATCATGTTATGATTAGTTACAACCATTGTCTCCTATTCCGACACCATTTACGCTCTCATTAGATAAGTTTTTTAATTCTATAAATAGTTAAATAGTAATTGAAAAGTTTTATGAAAACAAAGAAAAATTATGCAATGATTTAAGCTTGCTTACAATGGACAAAAATTTTAGTTTATGATTCATTAGTGTACATCTAAATATTTTAAAGCCAAATATGTTGATGAAAAGTGTAAATGGCGAGTTTGGGTAATATTAGCGTAGGAGAATATATATTTTTAAGAGAAGTGGGTAGATGAGGTGCACATGTGATTTACTTCAAAGTTTATTGGTGAGCTCATAAAGGATAAGTTCACTAATTGTAACTAATTGTTTACAACTAAAGACATTCAAGCTAACATTCATAGTGAATATCAGGTGTTGGTATCATATGCAAAAGTTTTAGCGTATTAAAAAAGTCACGCAATATGTTGTATGTGACAATTTTGCAAAAATCTATAGTTTGTTACCAATATACTATCACATTCTGCAATCTGTCAATATTGGTATTATCATTGAGATTTAAAGGGATTTGAATAATCATTTTAAGTATTTTTTATGGCACTTGGTGATTGTATCAATAAGTTTGGTTTTTAATTAAATTAGTAATAGTCATTGATAGTACTTTTTTAAAGAAAAATATTGTGAAACGTTGTTTGTGACAGCTTGTAAGGACATGAATGATCAAATATTTTCGTTAGCTTTTGAGATAAAGAATATAAAAAAAAATAATGCGTGGCGGTGATTTATTATATAAGCTATGAAGAGTCATCGAAAGGTACATGACTTAGTGTTTGTTTTTGGCCGTCATGTGAGTATGGTGCAAACAACACACACTATTTTTTCTAAAGCAATAAATGAAATTTGTGTTTATCATATTTCAAGAAAAGTACGTGTAAAGTTTAATACAATAGAGAAATACAAAGTAAATAAATTTATGAAGGCTTTTTTTTTTTTTTTTTTGTTACTAAGGTGTATAATATTAACGACTTCAAATATCAAACATTAATGTTAAGATGAATTAATCATAAAGTAGCTAAATATTTAGAAGAAGAATTTAAATGCCACAAGTGGGCTCAAGCACATTTCAATAGTAGAAGATATAATATAATGACTACTAATATTATGAAATATCTAAATGTAGTATTACAGCATGTGCATACACTTCCTATCATATCATTAGTCAAATTTCTAAAAAGTTTACTTTAAAGGTAGTTTAATGACAAGATAAATGAAACAGCTAAAATGAAAGTCCTGTTTAACGAAGCAGACTTAAGATAAAATCAATAATAATTAAAAAAAAGACAAGAAATATGATAATATGGCCTATTAATCAATTTGAGTATCATGAAAAAGATGAAAAAAGAGATGTGATTGTGGACCTAAATGTCTAGATATGTACATGTGAAAAATTTAATTTAAACTAATTATCGTGTGTACATGTACGTATAGCATGGATGAACGTTCACTTTCAACATCTCAACCTAAGCTCTCGTTACCACAATGTGAATGCACTTGTTGCTACATATTCAGATTTAATCGATCCCGTTGGATATCATTCTACCTAGATTGTTCTATGTGAGATATGAAATATCATTTTGCTACCACTCATTCAACATCCTAAGTCTGGTCGACGTAAAGTTCATAGGAGACCTTTTATTGGTAAGGATGTGGCATACATAAGGTGTTATCAATGTAATCAGTATGTCCCTATGTACAAGATAAAATAACATTTTATTTTTATTTTGTATTATGGGCTACATTAATTTTTTGTTTATAGATATTTATTAATGTACGTTACTTGTTAATGAATGTATTTATAATCCATGTTTGTGTTAATGAATATATTGATATCTTATGTTATTTGTTAATGAATATATTAATATTTATTCTAAATGTAATTACATTTACATTAATTTTTTTTAGAATATTCAACTTAAAAAATTTTAAATTCAAATAGTACATAAAATGTAATTATAAAAAAAGAAATACAGACTATATATATATATATATACATATGACAATAATGAATATATACATACTACTAGAGCTCCTAACATTATAAACTCATAACTATCTTTTTTGTCGACCATTTTGCATTAGAAAACCTAAAATTTATAAATTTTTGAAGGCCTAAATACTTTATGTACTTACAATTAAAATTATCACAATCACCTTTATATGAATCCTATTGTGGAATACCCTTGTATAGCTTAGTGGTCTAAAATGGTGACTTGTCATCGGACAACTATGACCTATATGAATAAAATCTAGTCTTACAATATTGCAGCTCAAACATACATTGAACATGAAATACCAGGAAGTCATTCTGAGTTGATGACACAAATGAATTGTATATATCAATCTGATGCCTCCATATATCTATTATCTTTAAAATCCAATGCTTCTTATCTACGTTCATTGGGAAGAAAATAATATCCATGTCGAACCATGTCCTTGGACCCTCTGTAGTGACTTTCGATGGTAATATTTCACCCATCACATATTAGTGAATCTCTTAACCTCACGAGATACTTTCTATACATATCTTGTTCTACTATATCCTTTACCACATCTTTCTAAAATAGACCTGTAAGATATTTCTTTTAACATTAATTTGAAAACTAGTAAGTTGGAATCTCATAATAATAAAATGAAAGCAATTACGTATGCATATATGTCAAACCATCCTCTACATCGAGACCATCCTACAATTTGAACTTAAGAGCATAGATTTCAATCTATTTTTGATTAGAAATACACTAAAAATTTTGAGCAAGAGCACACCTTAGACTAAGTTTGTACCACAAATACCTTAAATCACTCATGCATCTCAGTCCTTAATATAAGCACTTCTCATCCAACCTCTTATTTAACCAAGACAATCTTAGTGTGAAACAACTTTTTCTAGTAAAGAAAATGTGCATTAATCTTTGCCCTTATGTCCTTGATTGCTTTGAGGACCTTGTTTACGTGTATATAGTAAGGCCCTAGTTGTGTGAGCACTGGTTCACCATCTGTTGAGGAAGGCACAAAAGGTGGTATGTTTTCCTCAATATACGTCAAGGGCACAAAGTGTGTGTCTTCCTTATTATAAGATGGTTATACTTGAAAACTATATGTTAAAAATGTAACTAATTAGTACATAAATTATAAATAAAAATAGAACAAATTAGAATTGTATCTCATCTCTTTGGTCGTCATAAAAAACAGGAATAGAGACATCCTATTGAAATGTACATGGAGATAACAGAATATCTACCTCATAATCTCTTTATGCTATCCTGATAGCCTATCATTATATCACATGCAATAATAAACACTCTATATGTGTAGGGGCCAACTCACGTAATAGAGAAGGCTACGTAATCGATTATTTATTAACAAAAATGTAATTTAATATACTTATATATTAAAAATTAAAATGATATAAAATAAATTCGTATATTCATCATTGCAAACATTAACTTGTTGATGTCATCAACAAATAAGGATGGCATCGTAAATTTATATTTGAAAATCATAAGAAATTAGTGCAATTTGAAAAAAAAAATTCAGTAGAATCTCCCTTAATATATGAACATTCTCAAAAAATTCAACCTGCAAAAAATGTTTTTGTATACTGCAAAATAATTGATTACCCAATAAACATAAACAACACATAATCTTAACCAAAATGGTGCCTCCAACATCCTTCAATATATAGTAACATATAAAATACAAATAATGTGCTAATGCAATAAACTAAGAATAGTTAATTGCTTCATATACAATAGGAAGGTCTTCTAAGTTGTAATTAGGGATGCTAATTTTTAACACGACAAACCTAACTGGCACAAACCCGATATGAATTTGTGAATTTAGTTGATATAAAATGATATGATTATTAAATGAGTAAACATGACACAATATGATTAATAATCGTATTGAGTTTAGATTTAGAATTTTTAACACATGAATCTATTTATTATACAATTAACTATTTAAATAATTATAATGTACTAATTTATTTATAATTTAATAACTTTATTTTATAATTTTTAAATAATTAAATATTTATTATGTTTAAAAAGATATTTAATTATATGTAAAATAAAATTTATTAGCATTTGTGTATGTAGTGTAGTGGCTCACTATTGCAATTATTATTATTATTATTATTATTATTATTATTATTTTAACAATTTGAATACATTTTTATTATTACCTATTATTATTTTGTTATCGCTAATGCAAGAATTTGAAGTGAGTCCTTAGTGAAAAGCAAGACTAAGACTTGTCTTGGCAAATCCATGCATGATTTACGGGCTAGAAACTAATAGATTTTGAATAATAAAGTGGGCAAATGGCAATAAAAGCAAATTAGAGTTGTTGGCCACTTGTTAAGCTGACCTTGGATCATGAAAATGAAAAACTTTGTCTACACTTCAAACTCTTGAATACAAAATTACGAAGAATCAAAATGAGAAACTAGGAGATGAGGAAGATTGCAATTTTTATTTATTTTTGTTAAAGTCAATTTGTAACATTGTTTTACTTAATTTTATTTTATGCATAAAGTTTGTTAGATTAGGAGAAAATTTATGACAATTTATAATTATTTAAGGTTTAATTACTGCTTTTGCCAATAAATAGGTTAGAATTAATCTTTAAAAATATTTTACATCATAATATAAATTAAAAAGATTTGAATTTTTGTAAATTAAAAATGGGTCATAATAGTATTTAATATTATATTGGGCCATATCTAGAATTCACTAAAGTCTTGGGCTATTTTATAAATTAGTAATAATTTAGGGGCTTCACTAATTATCCATCCGCAAATAAATTATTATTATTAATTATTTTATTTTTATCTTGTAGTTATTATTTTTTATAATATTACTAATTACAAGGTCATTATTATTGACTAATATTTTGGAGAATTTATTTTATTACCCTTAAGTTTATGCCTAATTTCTTAGTTATAGGTTGTGAAAATTGTTGTAAGTAGAAGATTAAATTATTATTATTTGGGTTAGTAAATATTATTGTTAATTTCATTTAGAAGGTAATTTTAAGGAAGAAGATAAATCAGTGAAGGAATAAAGAGACGATTATTTGAAATTTGAGATAAGTGTTTATGTGTAATTGTGATAATTTTAATTTTTTAAAAAAATTGAAAAGTAGGGTATTAAATTTATTAAATATTAAAGCACATGCATATATTTTTTTTATATTATTTCTATGTGTTGATTTAACAAATTATTTGTTAAATTGACATTAATATTTTTTTTAGAATGTTATTGGTATAGGTTCAACAGTAAAAGTTCCATGAATGTGTTGCATTTTAATTTTATGTGTTTGAAAATATTTGTTTGGAATAGATGAAAATATTTTTGTTATTAAATATCTAAATGAAATGTTTGAAATGCTATTATTTTGATAAATTAACCAAATTGATAAATATAGATATGTGAGAGCCAAGATAAATTAAGTACTAGTAACTTTAGATATGATTTTTATTTCACGTAAAAGTTCATAAATAGAAAATTAAGTAGAGCAACAATACCTCAAAATGATATCTCTAAAGTTAATAACTGTTAGTGGGACAGTGATCTTGGAAAATAATATCCCTAAACTACACACAATTATTTAATTGAAATTATTTATGGTACTTATTGTATTTTATCTTGTTTGGAAATTAATTTTTAAATTTTTCAAAGTAATAATTTTTTTTATCGTTATTGAAAATTAGAAAAAAATTTGTAATTCTATTCATCTTCTAAAACTTTCATTAGTTGTAATCATCTACTGAGCATTAGCTCATTTTAAATTTTTAAATTTGAGTATTATTGGAAACGATAATTAAAGCAATCTGGAGATTTTTCTACTAAAGAAAGTTTTGACGTATTTTTGTATGTGTAAATTAAAATAATAACTTGTATAAATTTTAAATTAGTATACGAATACTTAAGTAATAAATGCCAATTATTACTTTTGATATTAAGTGGTAATTAGTAAAATTAGATACGTTTGGAAGTATTAGAATTTTATTTGTAGATTATAATTATAGAGAATTATTCATTTTACAAGACAAATCTTTACTAAAATTGCTAAGAGTAATTTAAGAGTGTTACATATAGTATCATTAATATTATAAAAATATATCATAATATATATATATATATAATGTTAAATAAGTGATACAATTATAACTTATTTAATCATTTATTAATTATATTAGATTAGTATTTTTAATTCTTAATACAATTATTAAACAAATATAATTTAGATTGATCTCTATTTCATATAATACGGTTATAACCTAATATGAGTTGTTGGAACAAATTGAGTTGCAACTTAGTTTGCTTTTACTTGACTTTTTCAATCACCCATACATGGGATAGTAAAGTGATGACAACTGGGTCAAATTCTTCTTCTTGTATCTTTAACACTTGACTAATATTTTTCCTTAGTGTAAACCATTAATTCTGAGCACATTATGAAAAATAATTAATTAAAATATTATAAAATAGTAAGAAAACATAATTTTTGCGCAAAAAATAATTTAGAATATGAAAATCTCGACGCATTTTGTTGCTTACTCAATGAAAAATGTTGAGAAAATATTATCTTAATTGCTTTCATCAAGTACATGATGAAAATAGTCAATAAACAATTATCGCAATATTTATTTCTATTAAAACGTGACAAAATTTGTCGAAACATCTTTTATTTTGAAGATTATTATTGAGATTTGATGAAATGCTTCTAGATCAAAACTAATCTTGATGTTTTTCTTTGCATGTTAATGGTTTTCTTTGCATTAAGAGATTTCTTGACAAATTTCATTGAGGGATAATGAAATTTGTCTTCTTCTTTGATAAAATTTCACTGTTTATCTTCTTCTTTAGTTCAAAAAATGACAATTTTTAGGCCACAAACAACACAAAACCATCCATCCATTTATCTAGCAACTTATATATATTATCAAAAGTTAGTTATAAGCACCTTTCTAACTCTAAATCCATTAAAACATGCAATTATTAAATTATTGCATAAGTTGTTAAAAATGAAAAAAAAAAAAAAATTGAGAATGATCTCTTTGATGATGCCGCCGTTTGTAAGCTTTCTCGCCACAGTTTGTTCTTACATCAACTATAAAGCCTCAAACTAGAAATTCAACTACAAATGATTAATGAATGTTTTTCATTTATTGAAAACAAAGAGACAAAAAGAAAAGACAGACCAAATTTGACAAATACAAAAGAAATAGGGGCAAAATAGTTAAGAAGGGGAATATTTGGCCCCAAAGATAAGACTCTATTTACTTGGACTATATATATAAAATGACCTAGAAACTGAGCTATTTTTGTTAAAAAAAAATGGGCCAAAAATTAGTTTGCTGTTCTGGTGGTGATATATATGGTCACTAATGTAAGTAATTATAATTCAATACAAGTGTCTATCTTTTTTTTTGCACTCTCTATTGAGTTCTAATAATAATTTGTGTACATATACATTTACAACGCAAAAATCAAGAGCTCTTTAATTTCTTTATATATTAATTTCTCAACCATTAAATTAATACATGCTAAGATTAAATTAATTTATATAATTAATATATCATAAATAATGTATATCTAAAATATAATCTCACTAATATATAAATGATGTAAAAAAATTGTGTGAAAATTTGAGGATCTTAATCCTAACCCATAAATAAATAATTATACACACACACACACACACACATACACAAACCCTATCTATAGTGATTCTCTATATAGAAATAATTTTTATATAGTCATAAAAATTTTGGTCCCAATTTAAGTCAATTATAAGAAAAAACTCCATATTATAATAAATTATAATTTTTCTATATTCGATTTTTAGAAACTTGCCTCCACAAAATAGTAATTATTTGTATATTGCAAAAAATTTATACTATATTATATTTAAAAAAAAAAAGTAAATATAGTTCTAAACTTGTTTGGAATAATAATTTATTCTTTAAAATTATTACTATATTTTTGAACTTGTGGATATATAATAACTTATCAATATGGACATCTTCTTGTTGAAACCAAAATATTTCTAACTTCTCAAGCATGATTGGAGTTTTTTTGCATGAAATTTTTTTGTATTTTTATATTATCATTTTAAGGATTATTTCTTTTTTCTTGTCTAATTGCAACTATGATTTCTTTTTCAATTAAAACGTACATGACTTGTTACTTATTTGAATAATTGAGGAAAATATTAATATACATTCAATTATGAAATCTAATTATTCAATTCTATAATAACTCTTTAATTCTCCTCTTCCACTTTATTTATAACTTGCAATTCATTGACATTAAAGGTCCTAAATTTTCAATACTTAAAATAATTAGTAATTATTTATAACTTCACATCAATTGTCTATGTAGAAATTATATTTAAAATTTTATCAAAGACATTTATATTTACTAGTTACAAGACACCATTTTATATCCATTTCAAAAGTAGGCAATTAAAATGTTGATGATAATAACTTTTAAAATTTCTAATAATACTTATGTTACATGACTAGATTTTAAAAATATTATTTAGTGATAGAAGTAGAAAATAAAGTCTCTTATAAATAAGGTGAAAATTAACTCAATAATTTTTATATCATTTACACTAAATATAATTAAATCAAAATAATAAATTTTATAATTATAATTTTATTAAGTTATAAGCTTTTATAATAAAAAAATAATTTAATTTTAATATTATAATTATAGAGAGATTTTATTCTGTGTGTGTATAAAACAGACGAGAAAGAATTGAAAGCCTCTGACATCACATAAAGTTTTACCATTGACATTGCATTGATTTAATGAAATGTCAATAGCCATTCCACAATTGTTTTTTATTTTATCTTTTATTTTCTTTCTTTTCAATTGCTTTACTAATTTTTAAATGTCAATTTTTTTTATGTATATTATTATTTTAAAATAATTTATTAAAATATATATAAGAAGAAAATAATATTTTCACACAAATAATAAAAATATAAAGTACATTAAATAATACTCTATATGATAGTACGCTATCTAATGTACATCATATTAACATTATTTATGTGAAAATATTTTTTTATTTATATGAGTATTAAATAATAAATATATATTTTTCATATATCAATCTCTTAACTTAGATTATTTTATTTTTTTTTTCTTAAATAAATATATAAATATCATCAATTGATTTTGTCAGGTCATGGTAACTGTTCACAAGTCAGGTCACTTGCATGTCAACAAGAAAAAGCCTATGACATTAATGATCTCCTTATCAAAGTTCTTCCTCAATCAATTGAAGACATTTTGGGTCGGCATATGATGGATAGGATCAAATGCCTTCAAAACCATTACGAGAGAGTTGCAAATGACGGGTTGGCCTTAAGATATGAGTTCCAATTGAATTAAGTTACTAATCTTGTAGAGAAGATTAGAATGAATAGAACTCTGGTAAGACAAACAGATGGAATCCTACTGGGATAAAAAAATACATGTGAATCATGTTCCAATTAAAAGTGTTACGGAAGCCGGGATAAAATAAGAGAAAAATGATCCAAAAATTCTTCTAAAAAATAGGTTATTATTTCGTCAATAAACAACAAAGAAGAAAAATCATATTCCATCATCATCTCTATCTCCACCAAATTCATGCAGAGGAAAAAAAATATTCCATCATCACCATCATCTCTATTTCCACAAAATTCATCCATACAATTTTCTTAAATAAAGATAACCATACCTAATCTACACATTCGAGAGTTATTATCGGAATACCGGCACCTCTAATTCATCTATTTATTTATTCATTGATTATTCAAGTATCACAAGGATCATCAGAATCTATAACAATCTAGTTTGACCTGAAAAGAGCCTGGTTCTCTGGAGGTTACAATATCAAATTTGTTCTCACAAAAAAAAAAAAAAAATCATGAGTTGGCATTTGACCGGCAAAAATCAAGTATTATGACATTCAATTATTAAAAATTGAAGTAAAAAAAAAAAATTTAATATTTCTAACTCATCAATCCTCTTAACTATTTAATTGTATGAGATTATTAGTATAAAATTTGGTCTTATATCAAGGTAGAGCAGCTAAAGCGTACGCCAAAGTTGCACAAGGTTGGCGATCCGGCTCTCAAGGTGGCCGATCATGTCAATAAGCTAATGACTCCACCCACTAATAAATTTACACTGCTGTTTTTGTGGACAATAATACTTCAGGGCATAAGCCCGAGAAAATTGAAGGAATGATTTTGGCTGTCTGTTGAGCTTGTTTTTAGTTCAAAATATATTATTAAATTAAGTCTATCACCCTATTCCATAAAAGCCATCTGTCATTGTAAGCACACTACCAGTATAATAGTACTGAACTTCCAGTCTCCATTCTTCTAATCTAAGGTAAAATTTCCAAAATGCCCATATTTTCCAATCCATTTACAAATTTATCAACTTTAAAATATTCTTATCATTGTATCTAATTTTATCTCATTTGGACACATATACCCCTACATGACCCAAATATATTTTATTTCATTCATAAAATTCAGTCAAGTGTCATTTCCCTTACCTTAAAACTCTGACAATCGCTAACAACGTAACAGCTGTGAGTGTCCTGTATATTTTTTCACTAATTTGTGCATATTTAGAACAGATCTGTAGTAAATCTAGCATAAATTTGCGTTTCGAAACATGTGGCCTGCAAATCTGCATTGTATGTGCGTAGATTTGCGTTGAAAAATTGTCAAGCATGTGACCAGTGGCGGCGGTCGACAATGAGAGGCTGTCGGCGCTCAACGAGGAGCACCAGCCTCCAACGCTCGACACGGTGCAGCAATTGACGGTTGACGTGGAGCACCAGCCACAAGCGCTCAACGAGAAGCAGCAACTGGCGCTTGACGCGGAGCATCACAGGTGCTCGATGGAGAGCACCAACCGACGCTGACGTTGAGAACCAACTGGCACTCAACGTTGAGCTCTTAAGAGGTGCTAGACGTACCGAATTCAATTGAACCGGATCATGAACTGATGAACCATCCAGGTTCAGTTGAACCGGGTTAGGTTCACGTGACTCAAACCGAGTTTTTAATTGAATTTATTAATTTATTTTTTTATTATGTTATTTAGAAAATTACGAGGTAGAGATTATAATTTTTAAATTAATTTATCTAGTATAGTATAATTTATAATTTTGTTAGAAAATTAAAATATTATCTTAAGAGGTGCTAGACGTACCGAATTC